>WEDG01002085.1:0-55015 GCA_017591395.1 Schistocephalus solidus | reverse complement strand
TTATTCGCCAGACCCCAGAGCCTGCTTATATCGCAGCTAACCTTCACTGAAGGCCGTTCCACTCTCCGCCACCTGTGGACGCACCGGGTAGCCAGTAGCTAGGTTAATGGGTAACCCATCTTCCCTGGGGTAGCATGGCGGGTTTCTCTTAACCACAGGGAGAATTACTCCACTTGTAAACAACCTTGTTTTACTTCAAGGAAACATGTTGGCGCCGGCGTGTCCGCCTCCTTTTAATTTGACTATCAAGAGGCGTTCCCCGGTCTCTTTATAGGACACAGTCGTCCCAATGTACCTTGCGGCTTACTCTCGAGCCCACACCAGCAGCCACGCAACAGCTAGTATTAAAGTCCGAACGACATTACCGACAAAGGCAAGCGGGAGACCGGAATGTCCATTTTGGGTTTATTAGCCGTCAGTAGTCAACCATACCAAACCCAGGTGGTGCACCTCCCGAAGCCCGAACGCACGAGCTGGTCGTTAGACGTCCAACACATTAACTGTTGAGCCATGAACCATTAAGATAATCATGTGTGCCTTTTTCAGCTTTCAGACGTCTATCTCACACAGCACGTTATCTGTGAATTTTTCATCGAAATGAAGCGCAACAGATCCAAACGAGCACTGGCCGCCGCAATGAAAAAATTTTCGGCATGTGTACACAAAGTTAATCCAAAGAAACGAAGGTACACTCTGCTTTTTTCTTTGTCTCTTTTTGTCTGACGTCTGGGTTCAGTTTACTGGCGTAGTACCACGCCGGTCTTTTTTTGCGGTGTTGAATGCACGTTGTCGGACCAACCTACTCACTAATTCACTCCTCTATTTACGGCCAACTGAACCGCGAACTTACGCAAAATAGCTTGACGGTTTTGGCCGACCATCGTTGCCAGGAAAAACTAGCTAGCTGATTATTGTGGTCTTTATACATTTAAAATATTCCTACTTCCTTCAAAGGATTAACAAAATTTTGGCGACCTATAAATTTTTTGCAGGAATTTAGCCACAGTGCCAAAGCGGCATTGTCAATTTCTTGCAACTTATATGCCTTTACGCTTTTTCTTCTATTTATTAACTATAATGCAAAAATCTTCCCGTTTGCTAATATTAGTGTGGGTATGCAAACGGAAGGGGTTAGCCAGTTTCTCAATTGGGCATTTTATGCCGGATGCGGAACGTTATTTGCATGTTTTATTGACGAGAGAGAGAGAGACCGTCTATAAGGGCTTTATATCGAACTTGCAACGGACGATAAATGCACCATATTCCCTCATGCACTCGGCCATATCGGCGAAGACCGGCCACCCCAGTGTCTTATAATTTAACGGAACTTTGAGACGGTTCGTCACTGAATACATTCAGTGACTGTTTTTGCCGTGGAAACCACCAATCTAGTGATGTGATGCTTCTAAGTGTGTTAAAATGTCTGGTACTACTTTTCTGTCCTCATATTCCCCCGTCTTTGCAGAATGTATGCGATCAACCTCCTGCCGGTTTTGAGAGGTGTATTCGAACGCGATGAGGACTTAGTCTGGGAAACCTTGGCATCCTCGGTTCCATCTATTACGGAATATATATTTCCGCACGCCAGTCTACTGGAGTTAAGCAGCGTAAGCACTCCTGACTAGCTGAGGTTTTACTTCACACATAATTCTACTGATTTTCACTAAGTAGTAGTTAACGAAACATCCTCCAGTGAGTTCACCTCCTTTTTTTCCTTCAGCTTCTCTGAACAGTTTGCTGGTTAAATTGGAATCTGGGAAGAATTACCTCCGCAGAGCAGCAGCCGATATCATCGTTTCCTCTGTAATTCATTCACGCTCGCCCCGAGAACTCTCATACCGTCTCCTGCAACAATTGGCGGGTAAGTGGTTTCTGCGAGCGGCTTCTCGACAACCGATGCGTTCCTTTTGAACACAAACTGCCCGCCTGGCGTAAATTTAATCTTTGATGCAAAGCATTTTTTTAACCATATTTATCAAGCAAGCAAGTGGCTTTTGCCTCCTGTATATGCAGCGCATTTTGCTGCATTAAACTCTTTTCGTTCCAGAATATCCGCTTTTAACAGCCCGTACTCTTCATAGTCTGTCGTCTTTCCCAGCTCATGTAATTGACGCCCTCGTCTCTCTCTATGAGCAGTTTGCTGGTTTCACGTCTACTCCGATTTATCCTTTTTCGTAAATGAAATTCGCCTCTGCAGTTATTGCCTCCTCTACCTTTCCCTCCAGTTCGAATTTTCTCGCTAAAACAACAGTTCTTTTTGAAATCCGAGCTTCCCATTGCTGGAAGTCCTGCCGCCGCTGCTGTTGGTTGTGGTGGTGTTGTCTCGCTGTTTGAAGTCGCAACGCGTTTACAGGGCTGCCTGCTGGCGCTGAGGAACCTAGCACGTTCACTCACTGAACTATCGATCACCACTAACCATCCCACGGAAGACACATCCAAACGCAGTCACCTCTCCTCCACAGCCCTGGTTCGGTTAACTTCGCCAGATGCTTCTGACAGAAGCGTTGAGAGTATGTTACATATAATTAGGATATTAACAATTTCATAGTAGCATGTCATTTGGCGAGTAACAACTGTCTCCTCTGTGCAGGTGGCCGCTCGAAGGACTCACAGAAGAAGGCGACCGCAGCTGACGCCGCCTTTCATCTAATTTCCTTACCGGATTGCGTACGCTGTTTTATGGAGGACTGGTCAGAGCCGAGTCTAGAGACATGGTGGTGGACTGTGGTGTGGATGGAATGCCTTGAGTTATCCTGCCTCCTGTATCCGACGTCGGGCGAAAAGACTGCTGTTGCGAGCGCCTCTCTCGTCTCTACTGCCGCTTTGGAGTGCCTTCTTACCATCGGCCTGCCTCCATGCCTTGCCGATGGAGCCTCGTCAATCTTACCCTCCAACTTTTGCAACGCACTTCAAATCTTCTTCAAAAATGGTCCTTCTGCCGCTCTACCAATCGACGATCTCGCCTCGGCCGCCCCGCGTGTGTATCCATCGTGGTGGTCCTTAAATTTGGACTATAATTTCTAGCCTTGTTTTTCTGCTTCTTTTTCCTCCTCCTCCTCCTCCTCCTCCTCCCTCCTCCTCCTCCCTCCTCCTCCTCCTCCTCCTCCTCCTCCTCCTCCTCCTCCTCCTCCTCCTCCTCCTCCTCCTCCTCCTCCTCCTCCTCCTCCTCCTCCTCCTCCTCCTCCCTCCTCCTCCCCTCCTCCTCCTCCCCTCCTCCCTCCTCCTCCTCCCTCCCCTCCCCTCCTCCTCCTCCCTCCTCCTCCTCCTCCTCCCTCCTCCTCCTCCTCCCTCCCTCCTCCTCCTCCCTCCTCCCTCCTCCTCCTCCTCCTCCTCCTCCTCCTCCTCCTCCTCCCTCCTCCTCCTCCCCTCCTCCTCCTCCTCCTCCTCCCTCCTCCTCCTCCTCCCCCTCCTCCTCCACCTCCTCCTCCTCCTCCTCCCCCTCCTCCTCCTCCTCCTCCTCCTCCTCCCTTCAGATAAGCGTTTAATGCTCTCGTCTTATTACCTAACCATTTTCTGCGAACGGCAAAAAGAGCGAGTCGTAGCAAGTGCAGATGAGAAAAACCGTAATGCCGTATTCTGCTGACTGAACAAATCATGGATTTGAACCAACGCACAGCATCGTATAGCATGCTGTTAACTTTCACAAAAATGGATGCACACTAATGTGTACTCCAAAAGTCTGGATGAAGGAGACGGTCATTTATGGTTTATTTGCGGTCATCAGCTCTCTATAGGTCAATTTTCACCAGGGCGCGGGAAACTCTGATTCAAGCCAAACATCAGTTTGCCAATTTGAGCTCTATCACGGAGTCACAACCTCAGTACCCGGTGCTTTCAGCAGGATTTGGAGAGGCACCTGAGGCGTTCTCACAGCATCCTATAAGAACTGAATGTTCTGCCCGATTCCGTTTCTAATTATCGATCGTTGTGGGAATCAGAAACGAATGCAGGCGAATGTTTGAATTTCAGTTGTCTTTGTGAATTAGGAAGAAAACTGTTCGAGCATTGGAGCCAAATGTTTCTTTAACTGAGCTCTTGAACTCGCGCAAAAGTCCATCTTCAGAGCTGAAATCAGCAACAAAACAGGTGATAGTTACAGGGATGTTTGCCGGTCGACAATCAGTGACGCTGGTGTGGGGTGGCGGTACAGAGCTCTGTACGCTGGCGCCAAATCGGCACATCGGAGACCCAGGCTTCAATAGCTATTCAACCTACCTTGTTTCCGGTTTTGGTAATTATTGTGGTGAGTGGGGTTAAACTCTTGACCCATTTCATAACACCACCGCACAGCCAGCTTATGTTCGTGTATGCATGATTGAAATCAGCGTTCAGCCTGACCTGTGTAATTACAAGGACGGGTTAGGCCCGGGATATAATACATTACGCCTCACTGCTCCCTCGGATTTCATCGGTCTTTGATTTTCATGACCTTGTTGCGCACGGTATGTTTGGATGAGTGGACAATTTTAACATCTAGTTACTCAGCAGTTCGCTCGGTCGTTTGTAAAACGTTCTCGAGACATATGGGCGAACATGCAGGCATCGACTTATAAACGCCTTTGGAGAGCCATTCCGCGTAAATTGCGAAACTTCTAGTGGAGGAAACTAACGTTCCAGCAGCCCAGGCTCCTTCGGTATGCCTCATTCCCACCCCCACGAAAGTTAATGATAACTAGCCACTGACTGTCAGAAGCTTCCGTTCCTTAGAAGCGGAGACTTGCGACATGCGTAATCAGCGAAAGTTGCCCCACAGTAATTTGCTATGATCGATTCACGTGAGTTAATATTCCCAAGGCATCTGTCGACCCCTCGCCGTCCCAACGAAAATGGTTCACGTTGCACGAGTGTTTCCTACTGCACGAGTGAACAAAAAGGGCGCTAAGTGAAGTCGACCATACTATGACCGATGCGTCTGGCCGTCCTGGAAGCGGGGTACCTTTACCAACTCTGCGACCCGTTCACGCGAGACCATTTTACCACCTATCTCCGCGCCACTTCTCCAATCCAGTTTTGTTTTCATCGACAATTATCGAAGAGTCTCTAGTGCTTTACTTTTGTCCCGAGGCCTAACCCGCTCCTTCAAACACTCGATCGTGATACCCACCGCTTTTTCCCATTTTCGTTTAGAATCAGTCGGGGGTTCCGAAACTCTGGATCCGGAGAACTTATCAATAACCGATCTGCAGGCCAGTGGGGCTGTAGCTGAACAGCGGGTCAGGGATCCCAACCGTTCTGATGCAGAGGAGAGGGAGGAGGAGAGGAAAGAGCACCCGAAACCGGTTGTGCTGCTTCGGACGACGATTCTAGTCAGTACTAGATCCTCAGAACAATCCGTCCAAGACGACCTACGAGAATTCAACCACCAACCAACACTGGCTTCCGTACACTCGGCACGAACCCTGTCAGGTAATAGCTCGCCTTTCGTAATTTTCGTTGAAACTTTGAGCTAGGATTTGTGTGTATTGGTCCAACAGCGGTGTCCTAACTCCAGAAAGATTGTTTACGTTGCCGACGGGTTGGTAAGCGGTTAACTAACGATTTAGTTGTTCAGCGGAATAGTGTTTACATTGTTGTTTTTGTGGTGGTGGTGGTGGCGGCGGTGATAATAGTAGCAACACTGATGATGCGGCGATCGACGCGAAAGTGTTCTACAAGGCCAGTGTGACACCCGAGGGGCCTTGACAGCAAAGAAACCTTGGAGTGGAGTTGGTTGCTCACAACATTGACTTTCTACATTCCACCTTTTTGTTCTTTATGCCTCCTGCATTTGGTTAGCTTTTATGATTGCTCTACCATTATCTGCCACAGTTCGCCATACGCCCGCGCCCTGCTAGCGTCTCTGTTGACGCCTGGTCGACCCCTATACCTTTGAATAAGGCCTTCATGACGGGCTTTGGACGCCTTTTGCTGTCCTTCCTTTTGGCGAAAACCTGTATTAACGTCAACAAGTAGCAGCCATTTTGGCTGGCGCTGGGCGCGATTAGGCGATGTAGGCGGCAGGAGAGAGAGCTGGCTGTGGATTCGACTTTCACAGCTGCTGCAGCACACGTTGCAGCCACCGAGGCCATAGAGTTAGGACGACGACCGCTGTCTGTTCGTTGTTGCGCTAGACCAACTCGGGGGTCAGATCAGAGCACGCGGGCATTAGTGGCGATGCACACCCATAACAAACGGCACACAAGGGGAGATTTTGTGGTGGCACGCCCAGGCACAGGCTCACGCCGCACCAGTCACTTGCTTCTGATCCCGCCTCTGGACTTATTCACTTTTTCTTGACACCAGACCCAGGTGGGGGGGGGGGAGGGAGGAAAAAATGCGGTAGATGCTGCGCAAGTCTACTATCTCTGTAAAATATGTCCACCGCAGGTCACCGTTCTGGCGCCCATCCTGCACTGAGGCACGCGGCGGAAATCATCAAAATCTACGGCTGAATTATCGTTGTACATGAGCTTTAGTGTCCGAATTGGTCCCAGAGGTAGTTAGTTGTTGGGATACTGTTGATTAGAACGTACGTTCACACTAAAGACCGGCGAGAAGCGGTGCTAAAGTTATTGGTGTTAGTGCAGTGCCCTCGAGATGTCCCATTAGGCTAGTTCGAACCTTTCGTGTGCGTCAGTCCTGAGGACATGCGGGCGGGGTTGGCTTCTTTGTGACTCATAGCTTCCCCTTTTTTCCCATCTACCCGATGAAGTTTAATATTGTGAGGGCAGCGCTCAAGGCATCTCTGCTCCCGTCAGTGATTAGTGTCGGTTCTTCAGGTCCTTGACGTACTCCACCACTGTTCGGTGGAGGGGGCGAGGGAAGGAGAGAATTTTGCTTTGCGCATGACTGGCGCCTGTCATACAGCAATTCCATCACCACGGTTAAAAACGAAACTGGGAAGTAGCGCATCAGCTGACCTGACTTAAAGCCCCAATCCGTGTGCCACATACACGCTGGTTCCCGGCTGCAAATGGGGTAAACTCAGTGTTTTAAGATTCCTTATTAGGAAGTTTTCTATAAAAAGCACTATTCATTGTGGCTTGGTGCCAATAAGGTGAGCAGGAATGTACTGTCGGTTGGCGGCCTTTCAATCCACGATTCGACTCAACGCATCCGGATAGTTTAAAAGGGGGTCAGCCTTACTTTCTTAGGCATAGTAAGCTTGGAGTCGACCAACGATTATGTCTTTTACTAACATTCAAATGAAAATATTTTCCACGCAACTTTTTATCAAATAAAATCTTCTGTTTCTTAGTAATTGTTATATCTTTGACTCGGAATCAAAGTCGCTAATTTCATTGCTAAATTTATTTCATCTGCCACTCTAATTAACTGGATAACCAGTCGCTAAACTAAGCAGGATGCAAGAACCTCACGCAGTACAGATTGAATATTACGACATTGGATCCGTTACTTTTTTGGTTTTCTCTTCATGACTTTAGTTACATCGTTTTTGACTTCCTCGCTTTAGGGCTGCGTTTATTCGCATGAAATTCGCATGTTATCAAGCCTCTGACCAACGTTCCAATTCGGTCAAACACAGTTAAGTATTTCTTAATGCACACTGAACGTCGAGCAGATGATCATTTGTGCACGTTTCACCAAAGGCACAAGAGCATTACTGACAAACACAAAGGACACTGAATTGGCAGTTTCTGGCTTATTAGCCGTCGTCAGCCAGCCATACCCAACCCAAGGTGGTGCCTCACTTTAGGCACGAACCCGCAGACTGTTCATTAGAAGCCAACGCTCTAACCCAGTGTGCCACGGGCTCGTTTTCTTACCGTTTTCGATAGGGAGTATTAAAATTGGTGGATAGAGGCTCGCCGATTGATCGTTTACAAATACGTACTTATTTACCTTACTGACAGCTTCTTCTGTCAGTATGGTAAATAATGTTAAGTAATTAAGTATCGTAGGATCCTTTAATGCCATTCCGAAGCTAGTGCACTGTCTTTGAGCAGAGAGCAAGTGTTGATGTTTCGGACACAATCATTAGGGTACCTTTTTCTAAGGTTTGGATAGCCTCACGGCGGTTCCCTTCGTCTTGATAGGTGTTTGCCTGGAAGGTGAAACTGAGGTGGATCACGAGTTCTGTTCCGGAAACTCTGATGCGCCAACTGAAGACTCCTCCCAATCTACACAATTCCTGCGCCTCGACATTTTCGACGAAGTTCTCTCCGGCAAACTGTTTCCGCCTGCCAAGTGGATTTTACCTCTCTTTGCTCTTCGATTTGATCTCCTTCCTACCGAGTTCCGCACTTTGATCAAAATCCACGCGGCTCCTCCGTCAAGGACATCTTCCCAGATTTTGGCGGTTTCATATTTAGGCCAGCTTGCCAAAACATCGTCTAGGGAGTTTCTCGACACCCTGCATCTTGACTTGTTCTTTGGAAAGTCTTTTCCCGAACCATCTCGTCCGTCGCCAATTACTGGTGGTAAATTTATAAAATAACAGCTACTTGCAAATAGTTCGTAACACATATATTGAGATTATTCTTGTTTTCCACTACAGCTGACTTGGCGCTACACCTCATGCGCCATACCGACCCACAGATACGTGGGAATGCGTGCATCCTGGCTGGAAATTTGTTGTTAGCTGCCGCATTACAGTGTCTCGCTTATGAGGGCATTGATGAGGAGGTGACTATGGGAGAAAAAGAAATTGACCAGCTTGACGCCTTGTTGGGCTGCCTTACGGATTTGTTGGAAAGGGAGGTGAGTTTAGCGTGCCTGTTATGTGCTATTTCTGTGAGAGTTTCATTTGAGTGTTTACAAGGAGGTATGCTTACAGTTTTTGTGCAATTTGTCCTGTCCCCATTTCATCCTTGTAGTGTGAAGACAGAATGAGAGCCGTAGTCGCAAGGTAAACCACCGACTACGGGTGCCTGACCAATAATAGTAATTTCTTATATTTGCATTTACGGTTTTTCAGAAGCTAGTAAGCAGTTGACCATTTAAGAATCTACCATTCGGTTAATCACAAGATTCCTGTCTCCCCTAGTGTGTTCATGCTTTCAGCCAGTTCCTTTTCACGTAACGTGGGTTAAAATCTCGTGTTTAGACTAGGTAGTTAATGGGTTAAATTACGCACGCAATATCGTCACCCGGGGTGGGAGCAGTGCTTTTCACGGCCTTTATACGACCATCCGGGTGGTTTAGACAGCGGAGATGACGAAAGCTGTAGTTTACTGCTTGTCTGCAGTTTCCTCGACTCTGTTCCGTGCTTTAGTTGAGAGAGGGGAGGGGATCGACTGCGAAGAGCTTATCTCTTTCATTTGCAGAGACGCCAATCACCACCATCGTGCCTGCTTTTGTTCGAGTCCCGCGTGTTCCATCCTATCATCGTTATTGAGATGTGTTTACGGGGCTCGCTCAGTCTGAGAAAGGATTCTGTTATGGTTAATAGGTGGAATGAGATTACTGACGTCATGTGCACCACGTACTCTCGATAATGGCCTAGGACCCTTGTTGAGAACTATGTCGGGTGTTAGAGGGTAGTACTGACTGATGAATGCTGTGATTCGTCCTGAGAGCAAGACGGAACACACCCACTTCCATTGCGCCCCGCTGACTTATCTCGCCCCCGAGCCATGGTCTCACCCGCACGGGTAATATCAGTAACCCGACGGACCTTATCTCTGAAATGGCTGAGTATATACTTTATAAACGGTTCCTTCGAGTGAGTAATGTCCCTCGAAATGTGCCTATCTTTGCTTAGCCAACTTGCCTGTTGGCCACAAAACACACGCTGCTGTGTACTCGCAGGTTGAGTGATTTACTTACATTTCGAAATATGATTTCCTTTTAAAAAGGATCCCTTTTCTGTGTTTGCAGTATTGATTATCATGCACGATAATCCAAAGATAGTTTAGTTACAGCAATACGTCTTCCCGACCTGTAAAAATGACATTCCATAAAAATGGCTTATTAAGTAGGACGCGTGCCTCAATGGCATGCGCTCAAATATCTCTACACCCCTCTTGCGGTAGATTACATCTTCAGCAAGTGTTACAGTTCAAGGAAACGGCTCTCAGTTTAAAGAGGGTTTGTATATGTAGAGTTCTGGAAGACCGTGTTTCAACACCATTCTATGAGGAACACAACATGGTTCATGTCTATTTATGATTTTCGATACTCTTATTAATCTAAACATGTTTCATAGAAAACATGAACAAAATCTCGTGTCCTACCCTCAGTTTGTAGAAATTTTTCAAAAAAAGGATAAAGTCCAGCTCGGAAACTTGTGGCCGAGATTTCACGAGATCGTGAAATGTCTGATGAAACGGCATTGTATTCGTCCATTTATTAATGTTCCATCTGACGTGTAAAATATGGTCCATATCCATTACAAAATTTAGTTAAATATGTACTATAGAATATTGTCCTGTACAGCCTGTAGGTTGAAAACCATAATTTTAACTGAAACGGCAGGTGGTGTTCAACATTACCCGATAAAATACACGTAAATTTATAAGGGCAGCGAAAATCAATAGGAAAAAATCACACAGAGATGCCAATCACCACCATCGTGCCTGCTGTTGCTCGAGCCCCGCGTGTTCCATCCTATCATCGTTATTGAGATGTGTTTACTGGGCTCGCTCAGGCTGAGAGAGGAATGAGATTATTGACGTCATGTGCACCACTTACAGAAGACAGTATCCAAGCGTGACTGACTTATCTTGGGATTAAGCTGCGGGACACATGATATTACAACTCCAGCTAAGTATACTTCATCCTAACCGAAACAAGCATTTAAGCATTTCATTTAAAGCTTCCGGAGATACGCCCTGACTATTACACTTTTGGCGTAGACGGTCAAAACCAGACTCGGGGAAGCCAGAACGCAAGTTTGCTGCACCAATGAGCATGACGCTTTCACCGCAGTCTGTTCGGTAACATGCAGTTGGCAGCCAGTCCTCCGGACGTCGCGCAGGGTTTTGGAGACGGCGCACTGATGTTCAGCCGTAATAAGCAGGGTAGGAATGTGAGCTAGGGATGTTACTGACAGACAGAAATGCTGGTAGGTGGACGCACTCGAACTTTGAAACCGAGTCTGTTACTGTTCATGAAGGCCTCCCGCCAGTACACTGCTGAATCTTATCTACCGAGACAGAACGACTAAATCGGCTCATGCCACGCCCAAGTGACCAGGTTAGGCCATAGTGCTTTTCTCAACAGCATTTAACAGGCCATGGACATGTGACTCGACTGATGGAGCGTCTAACTTGGATTCTGAATGGTCATCTGGCTCGATTTGAAACTCTAGCATCCCGCCTCCCATGCTCCCGGTTGAGGTTTGAATAATCCTATGACAAACGAAGTCAAAACAGACAATCAGTTCTCTCTACGTAGCTTCGTCGACACAGATTGTCGATATCATTGTTTGTGGGTCAGCTGAACTGGCCGAGCAGAATGCGCTCATTAGGGTTTCGTCATCTGCTTAGGCGTACCAGAGTATATCACGGTTTCCTAGAAACCGTGACTGGGAAGTCTGCTAATCTGACGCTTCCACTAGACCACGCCGTCGGCTCAGTGTATGTGCTGTGTGTGTCGAGTGGCTGACCAGTGGACTGGGAGTCAGAAGGCGATGGCTGCTCCATATCCCCTGAGTTTGTGAATCCTGGTGTGTGCGTTAGGGGTGCCAGGTCGTGCTGTGGCGCGCGAAGACGGGTACGCCGATCCGTCACTCAATGCGCCCACTCCCACATCAGGCAACTGACCGGCTTGGACAGTGTCTGATGCTGGGGGGTGGGGGAGAGAGTGAGGTCGACAGCTCAGCGCATGTTCCTCACTATAAACAATCTGACGCGCTTGAAACTATCACGGTGCGCTAAAAGCCGTGGCTTGGAAGGTTTCCAACTGACGGGATAACTCGGACCGCGTTGTCAGCCCAATGTGTGTTTTGTGTGGAGTGGCTGACTGGCGGACTGAGAGTCAGGCTGCAATGGCTCCTTCTTACTGTGGTCTTTATGGCACTCCCACTCTGTGGAATCCGAGCCAGGTGTGGTGGTACGCCCAGGGGCGGCTCCGGCCGCGCCAGCCACCTGCGACCTCTCTCATCTCCGGTCTTCTTGCCTGTGTCGTGAGACCGGGCTCAGGTGTGGGAGGAGAAGAGTGTGCGGTAGCGTTAACCGCCGCGGTTGGAAGGTTGCCAACTGACAATTACACTCAGACCTCGCAGTTAGTCCAATGTGTGTTGTGTGGAGTGGCTGACTGGTGGTCTGAGAGTCAGGCTGCGATGGCTCCTTCTTAACGTGACCTCTGGCTATCTCACACATGTGAGATGTAAGCCGTTCAACCCCCTGTTGTGTGAAATCCTGGTGCTTGTGTTTGGGGGGGCAGGCCGTGTACGTAGTACATGTAGATGAGGTCACCAGCAGCTGCGCCAGCTTCCGCATCAGACAACTGACCGGCTCGGACAGTGGTCTGATTGTGGGGGTGGGGGAGAGAGTGAGGTCGAGAGCTCAGCGTATTTTCCTCACTATAAACAATCTGACGCGCTTGAGCCTATCACGGTGCGCTAAAAGCCGTGGCTTGGTAGGTTGCCAACTGACGGGATAACTCGGACCGCGTGGTCAGTCCAATGTGTGTTTTGTGTGGAGTGGCTGACTGGCGGACTGAGAGTCAAGTTGCAATGGCTCCTTCTTAATGTGGCCTTTATGGCACTCCCACTCCGTGGGATCCGAGCCAGGTGTGGTGGCAAGCCCAGGGGCGGCTCCGGCCGCGCCAGCCACCTGCGCCCTCTCCCATCTCCGGTCTTCTTGACTCTGTCTTGACACCGGGCTCAGGTGGGGAAGGAGGAGAGAGTGCGGTAGCTGCAGCGCAAGACTACTATCACTTAAAACTAATTCACGCGCAAGTCACCGTCCCTGCACCACCTGGTGTGGAGCATACGGTGGACATCGTCGGACTACGACGGTCGAAATATCGTGTGTTAGGGGTGTAGGGGTACTAGTTAGGGGCAGCACCACACAGCTTGCATTTGGTCGCTCCACTTGTCTCGTACAGGTGGTGAATGCTCCTCTGGCCGCCTCTAACTGGTACCCAACTCTCACCTGTGGATCCTCGAAGTTGGGTTCTTCCCAGCGGCCACACCCCGGGCAACCGTCACGACCGGCGGGCTACACCAGGTGGGGGTCTCCGGTGTTGTGTGTGCCTCCACTCCTGGTATGTCTGACTCCCGAACTTCCCACCTCCCCCCTCTCAAAAAGTCCTACGGTGGGGGCGACAGCAACCCCGTAGGCGGCCCAGACTAACTCGGGTCGTTCTCCCACTAAAACAAATCCGTGACCCATAGTGGAGTTCAGCAGCCGTCTGGGATGTCCGAGCAGCCCTATTTAGGGATTGCACTGCTTGCCTCCTCGCTGAGGACAGTGCTAGAAAATGTGCCCTAAAAATGCTGGGAATCACGTCTTCTGCAGTCAGCCGCGGCTCGTAGATCGCAAACTACGCGGTCGTAAAACTCAAACAAATAACAATGCTCTCGTCTTCATCCCCTGCGCCTTACTCTCCGGGCTGCTCAGGTGAGTCCGCTCATACTAGCAACCTGGAATGCCATCCGGAACGACATCATTGGACGTCTGCGCTGTCTACCGCAGGGTATCCACTATCGCCTGATGAACCCTATGCCTGCCTCTTCGGGGAGACAAGTTCGCCACCATCATCAGTGCCTACGCTCCCCCAAGGACAAGCTTTGATGCGGCGAAGGACAAATTCTACGACGAACTGCACGCCCTCCTGATTGTCCTTGTTTACATCAATGACCGCGTCGGGACACACCACGCTACCTTGTAGGGAGTGCTGGGTCCTCACGGTCTCGTTGTCTGTAACTATAGCAGCCTCCTTCTTCTGTGAACGTGTGCAGAACACCATCTCCTGCTGACTAACACCTTCGGCCTTCAGACGCGGGAGAAGACCAAGTGGATGCACCCTCGGTCGCGGCGCTGGCATCTGCTGGGTTATGTTCTCGTCCGGAGGCGAGATCGACAGGACGTACTGGTAAGCAAGGCGATCCGCGATGCC
Organism: Schistocephalus solidus; assembly: GCA_017591395.1. NCBI lineage: Eukaryota > Metazoa > Platyhelminthes > Cestoda > Diphyllobothriidea > Diphyllobothriidae > Schistocephalus > Schistocephalus solidus. Next base: position 41,008 of record WEDG01002085.1, on the reverse strand, counting down.
GATGGTTGTACGGATCAACGCCTCGTCATCTCCAACACGAGGCACATACACTGGGCTGACAGCGTGGTCTGGTGTATGTGTACGAACGGGACGGTATCCGAAGCATTCGCAGTGACCAACGGAGTGAAGCAGGCTGCGTACTGGCCCCCACCCTCTTCAGTCTCATGTTCTCGGCTATGCTGATGGACGCCTACCGTGATGAGCAGCCTGGTATCCGCATCGCCTACAGAACTGACGGGCACCTTCTCAACAGTCGGCGTATGCAGGCTCCAACGCGCGTGTCTACGACTACAGTCCATGACTTGCTCTTCGCGGACGACTGCGCCCTTAACACCGTGACAGAGGAGGACATGCAAAGGAGCATGGACCTCTTCGCCGGAGGCTGCGCCGATTTTGGATTAACAATCAGTACAGCCAAAACAGTTGTCATGCACCAGCCGCCACCCAGCGCAGAATACAATGCTCCTCGAATCTATGTCAACGGTGCTCTACTCAAAAACGTGGAAACCTTCGCTTATCTAGGAAGCACGATGTCGCGCAACACGAGAATCGATGACGAGGGTTGCCCAACGGATCTCCAAAGCTAGTCAGGCTTTCGGCCGGCTGCAGTCCTCCGTGTGGAATCGCCACGGTATTCACCTGAACACCAAACTGAAGATGTACAAGGCCGTCGTCTTGTCGACACTCCTTTACGGAGCGGAAACCTGGACCGTCTACTCGAACCAAGCCAGGAAGCTGAATCACTTTCATCTCAGCTGCCTCCGCAGAATACTGAAGCTGAGATGGCAAGACAGGATCCCGGACACGGAAGTCCTGGAGCGGACCGGAATCCTCAGCATCCATGCCATGCTGAGGCAAGTGCAACTGCGATGGAGCGGCCACCTGGTAAGAATGGACGACGAGCGACTACCCAAACGACTTTTCTACGGTGATGTCGCTACGGGTTCTCGCAGGCAGGGAGGTCAAAAACGACGCTCCAAGGACACTTTGAAGACATCGCTGAAGCAACTGCAAATCAACTCTGCGACCTGGGAGGACCTCGCCCAGGATAGACCGGCATGGAGAAGATCAGTGAAGACTGGTTCAGCGATCTATGAGGCCAACCGGATCGCCGCTGCCAAGGCCAAAAGAGCGGCACGAAAGTCACCAGCGCCCCGGACCAACACCGCCAATGCCCAGGCCCTGCCAACGTGCCCGCGCTGTCAACGCATCTTCCGCGCGCGAATCGGCCTGGTTGGACATCTTCGGACGCAATGCACAAACAATCCGACAATTCCAATTTCTACGTCAAATTCTGCTAACCCTCCTTCTGACTCCCCTACCCTCACTCCTGTCATCAATTCCATTGCTCCCCACCATCACAGAGACCACATCCATCTACTCATCGCCTGTTACCCCTACCACCGCAACCACCACCGCCTTCACTACCACCACCACCACCATCAGCGATGGGGAATCTCTCTAAGCTGTACTCAATGCGACCGCACATTCACCTCACGAATCGGCCTGGTCGGTCACTTGCGAATACATCGTACAGAGACCGGTGAGCCAGTGCCTGGAGCACCATCACACAGCAGAGGTCGTCGCCTCCACTGCCCTCACTGTCCTCGCGCATTCACTCATCGCATAGGCCTATTCGGTCACATGCGCATCCATAACAGCGGAATTAACCACAATGCCGACAACACCGATACACCATGCACACCCTCCGCTCCTGCCATTCTTAGTGCCCCTGCCACCCCCACTACCAGCAATGACATCCTCCCAGCCTCTACCGATTTCTCCTGCCCACACTGAACCCGCAACTTCAACTCACGCATCGGCCTGGTCGGTCACCTGCGAATCCATCGCATGGAGGCTGGTGAACCAGTGCCTGGGGCTCCGACATACAGTCGACGTGCCCGCCTTCACTGCCCTAACTGCTTTCGCACATTTACACACCGCATGGGCCTATTAGGACACATGCGCCTCCATGACAACCTCCGGTAAACCACCGTAGGCTAACCTACATCAGCGCACACTACCTACACCAATGCATCGACAACACTCTCACAATCACCATTTACCACAGTATATCACGGTTTCCTAGAAACCGTGGCTGGGAAGAAGTCTGCCAATCTGACGCTTCCACCAGACCACGCCGTCGGCTCAGTGTATGTGCTGTGTGTGTCGAGTGGCTGACCAGTGAACTGGGAGTCAGACGGCGATGGCTGCTCCATATCCCCTGAGTTTGTGAATCCTGGTGTGTGCGTTATGGGGGCCAGGTCGTGCTGTGGCGCGCGAAGACGGGTACGCCGATCCGTCAGCCAATGCGCCCACTCCCACATCAGGCAACTGACTGGCTCGGACAGTGGTCTGATTGTGGGGGTGGGGAGAGAGTGAGGTCGAGAGCTCAGCGTATTTTCCTCACTATAAACAATCTGACGCGCTTGAAACTATCACGGTGCGCTAAAAGCCGTGGCTTGGAAGGTTGCCAACTGACGGGATAACTCGGACCGCGTGGTCAGCCCAATGTGTGTTTTGTGTGGAGTGGCTGACTGGCGGACTGAGAGTCAGGTTGCTATGGCTCCTTCTTAATGTGGCCTTTATGGCACTCCCACTCCGTGGGATCCGAGCCAGGTGTGGTGGCACGCCCAGGGGCGGCTTAGGCCGTGCCAGCCACCTGCGCCCTCTCCCATCTCCGGTCTTCTTGACTCTGTCTTGACACCGGACTCAGGTGGGGGAGGAGGAGAGAGTGCGGTAGCTGCAGCGCAAAGCTACTATCACTTAAAACTAATTCACGCGCAAGTCACCGTCCCTGCACCACCTGGTGTGGAGCATACGGTGGACCTCGTCGAAATCGACGGTCGAACTGCCATGTGTACGATTGGCAGCTTTCCAAGTCACGGTTTCTAGGAAACCTCGATTTTATCAGGTACATTATGATGATTGCGAGGGTGTTGTCTATGTATTAGTGTAGATGGTGTGCACTGATATGGCTTAGCCTCCGGTGGTTTACCTCAGGTTTTCGTGGAGGCGCATGTGTCCTAATAGGCCCATGCGGTGTGTAAATGTGCGGGAGCAGTGAAGGCATTCGAGGCGGGCGCGGCGACTGTATTTCGGAGCCCCAGGCACTGGTTCACAAGCCTCCGTGCGATGGATTCGCAGGTGACCGACCAGGCCGTTACGTGAGTTGAAGTTTCGGGCGCAGTGTAAACAGGAGAAATCGGTAGGGGCTGGGGGATGTCATTCATGGTAGTGGGAGTGGTAGTGCCGGTTAGAATGGCAGGAGCGGAGGGTGTGCATGATGTATCGGTGTTGTCGGCATTGCGGTGAATTCCGCTGTCATGAATGCGCATGTGACCGAATAGGCCCATGCAATGAATGAATGCGCGAGGACAGTGAGGGCAGTGGAGGTCGCTATCTCTGCTGTGTGATGGTGCTCCAGACACTGGCTCACCGGTCTCTGTACGATGTATTCGCAAGTGACCGACCAGGCCGATGCGTGAGGTGAATGTGCGGTGTCATTGAGGACAGCTTAGGGGAGATTTCCCATCGCTGATGGTGGTGGTGGTAGTGAAGGCAAAGGCGGTGGTGGTTGCGGTGGTGCGGGTAACAGGCGATGAATATTTGGATGTGGTCTCTATGATGGTGGGAGTAATGAAATTGATGCCAGGAGTGAAGGTGGGGGAGTCTGAAGGAGGGTTGGCAGAAGTTGACGTAGAAGTTGGAATTGTCAGATTTTTGGTGCATTGCGTCCAAAGATGTCCAACAATACCGATTCGCGCGCGGAAGCTGCGTTGATAGCGCGGGCATGTTGGCAAGGCCTGGGCATTGACGATGTTGGTCCGGGGCTCTGGGGACTTTCGTGCCGCTCTTTTGGCCTTGGCGGCGGTGATCTGGTTGGCCTCGTAGATTGCTGAACCAGTCTTCACGGATCTTCTCCATGCTGGTCTATCCTGGGCGAGTTCCTCCCAGGTCGCCGGTTTGATTTTCAATTGCTTCAGTGATTTCTTCAGTGTCCTTTTAGCGTCGTTTTTGACCTCCCTGTCGGTGAGCACCTGTAGCGACATCTCCATAGAAAAGTCGTTTATGTAGTCGCTCGTCGTCCATTCTTACCTGGTGGCCGCTCCATCGCAGTTGCACTTGCCTCAGCATGGCGTGGATGCTAAGGATTTCGGTCCGCTCCAGGACTTCCGTGTCCGGGATCCTATCTTGCCATCTCAGCTTCAGTATTCTGCGGAGGCAGCTGAGATGAAACGGATTCAGCTTCCTGGCTTGGTTCGAGTAGACGGTCCAGGTCTCCGCTCCGTAAAGGAGTGTCGACAAGACGACGGCCTTGTACATCTTCAGTTTTGTGTTCAGGTAAATACCGTCGCAATTCCACATGGAGGCCTGCAGCCGGCCGAAGGCCTGACTAGCTTTGGAGATCCGTTGGGCAACCTCGTCATCGATTCTCGTGTTGCGTGACAGCGTGCTTCCTAGATAAGCAAAGGTTTCCAAATTTTTAAGTTGAGCACCGTTGACATTGATTCGGGGAGCATTGTATTCCGCGCTGGGTGGCGGCTGGGGCATGACAACCGTTTTGGCTGTACTGATTGTTAATCCAAAATCGGCGCAGCCTTCGGCGAAGAGGTTCATGCTCCTTTGCATGTCCTCCTCCGTCACGGTGTTAAGGGCGCAGTCGTCCGCGAAGAGCAAGTCATGGACTGTAGTCGTAGATACGCACGTTAAAGCCTGTATACGCCGACTGTTGGAAGGCGGAAGAAGGTGTTGGTCAGCAAGAGACGGTGCTCCGCTTACGTGCGCAGAAGAAGGAGGCCGTGATCGTTACAGCTACCGAGACCGTGGGGACCCAGCACTCCCTACCAGGCAGCGTGGTCCGTCCTGACGCGGGCGTTGAAGTCACCAAGGACAATTAACTTGTCCACCTTCGACAAAGTCGCCAGTAGGGCGTGCAGGTCGTCGTATAATTTGTCCTTCGCCGTATCAGAGCTCGTCATTTGGGGAGCGCAGTCGCTGATGATGATGGCGAACTGGTCTCCCCGAAGAGGCAGACGGAGGCTCATCAGGCGATCATTGATACCCTTCGGCAGACAGGGCAGACGTCCCACGATGTCGTTCCGGATGGCAAAGGCGATACCAGCGTCGCGTCGCTCTGCCTTTGGCCGGCTGCTCGAGAAGAAGGTGTAGCCGGTACCCACCTCCTCCAGCTGACCCTGCTCAGAGAATCGGGTCTCGCTGAGAGCAGCAATGTCCGCCTTGTAGCGCGCCAGTTCCCGAGCGACTAGCACCATCCTCCGTTCTGGCCGGTTGGTCCTAGGATTGTCTAAAAGGGAACGAACATTCCAGGCTGCTAGTGTGAGTTGACTCACCCGGGCAGCCTGGAGGGTATGCCGAGGGGGGTGAGACGGGGAGTATTGTTGTTTGTTTGAGTTTTACTACCGCGTATTTTGCTATCTGCGAGCCGCGGCTGGCTGGAGAAGACGTGATAACCAGCATTTGTTTAAAGCATTTTTTCTAGTCCCTTCCTCCGCGAGGAGGCAAGCAGTGCTGTCCCTAAATAGGGCTGCTCGGACATCCCAGACGGCTGCTGAACTCCACTATGGGTCAAGCTTTTGTTTTAGTGGGAGAACGACCCGAGTTAGTCTGGGCCGCCTACGAGGTTGCTTTAGCCCCCACCATAGGACTTTTGATATTAGGGAGGTGGGAAGTTCGGGAGTCAGACATACCGGGTGTGGAGGCACACACAACACCGGAGACCCTCACCTGGTTTCGCCCACCGGTGGTGACGGTTGCCCGGGGTGTGGCCGCTGGGAAGAACCCAACTTCGAGGAGCCACAGGTGAGTTGGGTACCAGTTAGAGGCGGCCACAGGAGCATTCACCACCTGTACGAGACAAATGGAGCGATCAAATGCTATCTTTGTGATGCTTCCCCTAATTAGTACCCCATACACCCCTCGTGTGCTATAACCTCTCATAATCAAGTATCATCCCGTGAAACGCTACCGTTCAGACTATCTCAACCCAGAGGCACCTAGCTGACCGAGCTGCTGCCAAGAGTGCAGCTCAGCGTGCAAATCTTGGGCCGGTTCGAGTGTGTAAACTGTCAGTGTTGGGAACTTTGATGGAGTAGCTGCTGTTTGGACGCCCACGATTGGCTGGCCCGTTTATGGCCGTCAGCGAGAGGACAGCTATTGAGCTCAAAAATCGTTAAAAACTAGTGCAGGGGGAGAGCCCCAGAAAAGCTTATGTGTACTTTACTTAGTAAATCACCTCTCCGTCTTTCTTTATTGTACATTATTTAGTGTATTTGGTGCAGTAATGGGCAATACTCCTGACAACCCTATTGTTTACCTACCGCTGCGCCGTAGGCATCTGTGCACGTAATCTTATTTATTATCACTATTAAAATAGTATTCACAAACGATAAGTAGCATTGTTTTAATACAAAATCGCCTAGAGTTGACATGGTATTTAGTTCGGGTTCAGATTGTAGAGAGAATACATGAGGCACATATAATTGTCAAAACGTTTCTTGAAGAGCTGTGGAAACTTCGCCTCCACGACTGATTGAGGAAGGTCATTCCATTATTCTACTACCTCTCGTTCCCTCTGACTCTATGATCTGTTTCGTCTTCTTTCTTTTTTTAGAAATCAGGAATCACCTACAGGATGGCGTTGATGGCTCTGCGTGTCTGCGCCAACCCCCTTCTCAACAGTCCTGTCATGATACGTGTGACCACTCGCCTGCTCACAGTCCTTTCCCGTCTTCTAGTGGCCTCTGCGCGGCATTCCTACCGTCTTGTCAGGCGTGAGATTCTCCACTTTATTGCCTCTGTCGACTGGGCTCAACTGGAGTTCCTGGAGCACTCGCAGGTTGGTTTACCTGTCTTCCCTATTTCGTTAACGCAGATTTCTTTATTAGCGGATTATAAATCCCGAACAATCCTCTGCCAAAAACACGCATACCTTAACACGCTACTGTAGTTTTAGGAGAAAACGTGTTCTAAAATTGGAGTGACCGTTTTTTGCCCATCTGCCGTCATGAACCAGCCATACCCACATTCTGGCCGGAAGGATACAGGGTTTGAATTGAGTTTAATTTATTCATTGAGTCAACCGCTTAATCGTGTGTGCCTCGGATTGACGTTGCCGGCTGTGCTTTGGACTCTTCCAATTCACAGGAGGAATACAAATCATAGGGCCCGTCTCAAAGTGGAACTGACAAAGACAAGGAGATTGGAATTGCCATTTATAGTTTATTAGCCGTCATCAGCCAGTTGTACCCAATTCCAGGTGTGGATTACCTGAGAGATGTATGCAGCGCACACACATGCCACATTTAGTGTACCGCTGTCTTAGGCACTTCATCGAACCGAAGTTCATCCGTGCCTCGCCACCTCTCATTTTCCTTCGCTGCATATCGGGTTTTTATTCAAACAGGAATAGGCGCGCACCGATCTTTTGGCTTGCCGAAAAAAACAAGCTCCTTATAGGTGGCAAAGGTCACGAACAAGCAACCAACTACCAGGCCAACGTTGTCCAAGTTATAATTGCAGAGTGAAGGGATGACAGAAAATGCGGGTAGATTGATACGGTCTGTTTCGGGCTTATTCTGCATTCATTCAGCCAATCCTAACCCCAACTACCAGCTGGGACTGGAAACAAACATACGCTCGAGTACGGCACAGATAATCCCCTCATTAGGTTACGCGGATGGGTCATAAGGCCCTCATCGAACCGAGGTTCATGAGTGACGTGCTGCCTCTCATTTGCCTTCGCTGCAGGTCGGTTATGTATTCAATCGGAATGCATGCACACCAGTTTATTAGCTTCCATAAGCAAATAAGCTCCGTATAGGTGGCAAAGGTCATGAACAGGCAACTAAATACTAGGCGGAATTCGGCCAAGTTACAATAACAGAGGAGAGAAGGACTACAGGCGACTGTTCTCTGAATCCCTCTTATCTGAAATGTGGCATGCTAGACGTTTCATGACTCCTTGGAGGCTGTTCGTTTTATTTTTTTTCTGGCAGGACGTACCAATCATTTCCCTATACCAGTTTCAGCAGACCAGAGTTGTTTATTTGCAAGTGGAGGTAATAAAGCACCTTGGTTCAGCATCCTTCTGGTGTGTGTAGCCTATGGGCTCGCTGGGGTAAATACAACTGCCTTGGTAGAACAGACTGAGCTGCCAATAGTACTAACAAATTCACTTATCGCAGCAAAACTTCCGGCGTCAACTTTCCTCGTACAATCCACCAACCTCTGCCCGCTTAATTGTTTTTCTTTCCATCTGTGTCCACGCAGCCGAAATCAGCCAGACTGGTGTTAGCCTCTTCAGTTGCTGGACATGCGTGGAACGAGGCCGTTCGTTTACTCTCTGATCCTGACTCCTCCATCGGTCGTGACGCTTTCTGTGCCCTCCTCCACTTGGCAACTACCTTGCCTACAGCCTTTCAGCCGAATGATCATGACCCGTATACCCGCCTCCTCCTCACCCGAGCTGCTGCCTGGATCTCTTGCACTTCAGCCCTATCGGGTAAAACATGACTACTTATGTTTTGTTACTAGATATAAACATTCGATTAGTAAAACAACATCGCAGAGCTTCATGAGTTCATCCGAAGGAAAGTCATTGTCTGCCTGTGGAGTGACTGCATCCCAGGGGCTTCGTTATAACACTTTTCCTTAAATGTTATTTTTGAAGGGGAATCTCGTGTATTTTATGTCCAGATGCCACTTAATCTAACTACACGTATTTCTCTAGGTTACATTTTGACTCTGTTATTTACACCAATCTCTGCATTTACTTTTATATTACCACCCTTTTCGTAATCTGCCTCAGTGAGAAACGCACGTGTTTTTTCAGCTGCTTGTTCTCTGTCAGGCATACGCTTGGAGTCCCATAATATATTATTGCCAGACATATCAGCTTCACGTAATTAGAATTTTAGCCACTTCAGGTCCCACTCTGTGCTAAGGGCCTGCAAATCATGTTAGCTAAGGATGGTGGGAAATTCTACAGAAAAAAGTTAAAGGCAAAATTTCCCGTCAGCTGTGTGAAAATGGTGTCCTCTTTAAATGCGCTCCATTTGTTGCTTCAGTGTCTCGATAATTCTCCATTTTGTTTTGGATGTACTCAAATTCTTACCCTTTTCGGACAGGCCTTGACACGAAAGCCTACCTCTTTGGTGCTACTGGCTATGGAAATCTCTTACGCATAGCGAAGGGCATTCCCACTTGCCTTGACGTGAGCTCTTTTGCCCTGAAATCTTTGCCGTATCAATCTTCGCGGGCTGCTTTCTTCTCTCAATTTGATCGTCTTAGTCGGTGTCTTGGCCTAGCACAAACTAGTAAGACTGGCGATCGCAACATGGTTGCCTTCTACCGACGAGGGTTGTTTCAACTCTTCCAAGAACTCGCGGACTGTCTTCTAGAGTTGCCACTGGCCCTCGCCTCGTCCGAGGACGTTAGCATGCTGGTGAGATCATTTGATTAGTGGTACATTACTAATACATTGCTAGTAGTCCGTGTATTAAGCATAATATTTACATTAACAAAACCCACAGAAATCCGTCATCTTCGGTTTTAACGAATTGCTGGGACGAACGCCCATTCTAGCACACCACTTCCTGTGGTTCTCTCCGTCTTCCTCCTCCTCCTCTACCAAAAACTCTCCTTCCCACCCAAGCGAGGAAGGAGGTTCAAACTGCCTGGGGCGTCAACGGCGTCCCAAGATGGCCCTACTTTGTTGGCACTGTCTCAGCTTGTTTACTTCGTCGCCACTTCTCACTTCTGACCTTCAACTTCATGCAGACCTCCTGCTTATGGTTTCCGGATGCATTCAACGTGAGAAACCTTTAATTCGACGCATGACTTCATAAATTTGCATTATAACCACAACTTTTCCCGTCTCCAAGACTTCCCTACATCCGTTTGCGTTTGCCTAGTGGCTTAGTCAGTGACAAGTCATCAGTTCCCGCTTCTTCTACTACATGTTGGTTTCGTATATAACTACATTACGGCACGGAAATCCCTGCGCACTTTCTCATAACATATGTACGCTTTGTTTCTTTTAGGTTGGGGTCTTGGAGGGCTTCTCGAAGGCAGTATCTCCGCCGGTGGTAAAATGGAACTGCATCCGGACCATGCTTTCACCAGAGTGTCACTTGTGTTTCTACGGCATCTTGGAAGGTAATACGGTGATTATGCTTATTTTTTTTCGGCGCTTTTATTTTTTTCTATACTGTTAGCATAACCAACCACTGATCAACGGACGTTACAGTCGTTGTTGAAGATATTTTGCCAGTTTTTACCGAACAGGTCTCTTCAGCGAAGTATGTTCCACAAACTGACTTATGAAAATGTTCACCAGTCAGAAGAAGAAGGAGCGTTCACCGGGAGAGGTATATTGGTTGTCTGATCTTTTGAGCAGTTGTTTCGTCTACCCATCTTCAGAGACTGGAGAGTCGTGCTCGGACCTCCCATTATATGACACTGTTCTCATTGCTGTTGGCTTGTTAACACTGGCTGTGCGCTGTGTCCCCCTCGTGTCACCGGTGTTGTCATCCCCGTCGATCGCCTGTTCTGCCGCGTCAGCTTGTGTCGACCGCGGTGTCCCACTGCGGCTTGGTTCACCCCGGTCGTCGTCAAACCTGCTGCCCCCTTGTGATGCCGCATCAGCCGGGAGTTCACTGTGGCGTGGTCCACCCCCATCTTCGTTGGCCGCAGCGAACGCTCCTTCTTCTTCTGACTTACCACCTGGAAATCACATTTTCTCAACTGTTAACGTTCACCAGTCTTTTGGAGTTTATTTCTGTTTAGTGGACCCGGAATTTCAGAAACTGATGGGTGTAAGAGGGATACGCATAAAAGGGGAATTATTTTCTGTAGGCAAGTGACTGGGCAGTGGTGCCCTCTTCCCCTAGGTTCGTCTACTAGACACTCTTCCTGCTCAGATGGCCACGTAGCATTCATGAGAAACCATCGCAGCAGACAGAGTGGCTGTTTTATCAGCGCTCTTGGCGACTTTGCGATGATGAATTTTAAGGAGCAATGCGTCCATATACCGGTTGACAAAGCACAGCTGTTCTCTGCCAGTCCTAGATATCATCGTGATATCCGGCACTACCCCCAGATCAGGGGGTTCACTAGGCTAGTTCGGACGTAGTAAAGCTCATCCAACTGAAAAAAAGATAATCGCTTCATCAACTTAATATACCGCACTAGCCGGCCTAATTCTATAAAATATCAACTGCAATTCTGAAAGGCATTTTGGATAAAAAGGGATGTACATGGGAACTGTTGTAGTTTTAGATTATCGCGCAGCATATTCCCAAAATATCGTAGTCATGCCAGGCTGCCGCTGCTTAAATGAGCTGCCTTCTGACAGCTCGCAAAAATTACACTCGGTTACAATGACGGTTTAAATAGCATAAAATTTTCCCCATTTATTTTTCGCTGCCCCTATAAATTCAATTAAACTTCATCGATAACATGTACAAAAATATTCTTTCTGTTAAGAAACTGCGTCCTCCTACTTTCATATTTGAAGGAAGCGTATCTTTTGCTCAGAAAACTCGCACTTAGGTTTCGGAATTACAGGTTGCATACATTCCGCATGGAAAAAAAATTATACATCCCTCTACGCTATTAAGATGACCCCATTTAGGGGTCATTATATCTTTAAACTGATGTGAACAATGTTGTATACTTCATAAAAATATTCATAAATAGCGAACTACGACTCTGTAAAAATTGACATTTAACAGTCGCAAAAACCCAGTTAAAAAGGATTTTTCTAAAAGGCAGGATACAATTTCTTGAAGCACCAGTCTTGGAGAAGACGTAATTTGCTACAAAATGGGTACAAGAAAGACTAATCTGATGTATGTTTTCTATATATATTTTTGAATTTATAAGTGCATCGCAACTCAGTGAGAACAATTTGCGTACTACGTAAGTAGTCATTTTTTCCAGAATTTCAGCAGGCGCCCGAAACGGGGCTCCTGTTGGAGGATTATGTTACACAATGATACTACCTACTTAGGGAATACTTTCTCATCGGAGATGCATTTGAGGATTTCGACTAATATTTCATGAGCTATCACATCTCCTGTAGGTGCCATCTTTTGAAGGAGTCCTGCAGTTTACATGCGGATTCAGTGTGCTGACTTTCAGTACTTCAGTCGATGATCGTAATTCGTCCATCGTAATCCACGTTCACCGTCTTGACTCTGATTTTGGTGATAGTTCGAGTGCCTTTGTGATCGAAATTGCGGATTTTTGGACATACCTGACAAGCCCATTCTAGTCCCAAGAGAACGTTGACGATGGGAACAGGTTAACAGTTTTTGTCGTTATTTCAGTAGCAGCCCGTGGTTGTAATTGGCTGAAATATTGGTAGTGTTCGATCGACATTTTGTCAAAATTAACCTCCCCATTGATTATATCTATGTGGCACGTTATTATGCCGACTGCTCTTCCAACTTCACTGGTGCATTGTTACTTTACCCACTAACGAACGCTTTTTCCACAACAAAGGTTGCTTTCCATCTTTTGGCACGTCTTTCGTGGCGAGAAACCCGCAAGTCCTAACTTCCTTACAGAAATGGTACAGGGCTCCTTCCTGGGCACGGCCACCACTCCCGTCGCCAGCGCTCCGATTGGACAACCCAAGGCCGCAGCAAACCGGTCGGCGGAAATATCAAAGTTTGGATTCCACTTTGTCCAGCCTACTTTTGGCGAAGGTACTTGATAATGCTTGGGTTTTTTTGTTTTGTACGATTCAGTCCAACCCACAGAGCGATTGGATGGTGAAGAGGGCGGCTCTTATCTTTAGCACCGCAACTATCAAATTGAAACTTTACTGGTTTCTCTTAAACCGAAAACTGGTTGGTGCAAAGTTTCTTTCAGTGTTAGAAAAAATGGCGAGGGAGAGAGAGAGGAATACGCTTTATTTTGAAGTATCCTTCACAATTTTCAGCAAAAAACGAAATAGCTCCATTCACTAAAACAATAGGATAAGTTAACACATTATGCAAGAATCAAAATTAAGAAATGGACACCTATTGGAGGGAAAAGTTCCACTCTCAGTTTCTGTATTTCAGTCTCTTCACACGTAAGTAGCGTGCTATAAATGGCAACACAGAGCGCTGCTATGCCGATGTACGGCAAGCTATATGACGAAAACCTCAGTGCATCGGACAGGAAGACTTCACGGCAATCAGCTCAGAGTGGAAGGAATGGGTAACATCATCGAGAATTCGCCTAGTAAATTGTTTGATTGTTATAAAGTGCCGTTTTTTTATAAAATCCACTAAAATAGTATAAAAACACTGGCAGCAGAAGAGAGCATTCGAAGGATACATTTTACAATCAACAAATCCTTTTTAAGCAAAACTGGAACAATCACGGGAGAAAAATAAAGGATGAGGGGAAGAATACATGCCTCTATAAATCGCCAGATAAGGGCTTGCGGTGTGTGATAGGAACGTAAACGACAGATAAAATGTAGAAGTATACGACTTTTTGTAAAAACAGCATCAATATGTTGGGAGAATGAAAGATGGGATGTCAGAGTAACGCCAAGGTACCGAAAAGAGGATAGGGGCAATCTGAGAGCAACCATGTTTGAAAATAAATGAAGAGACATCATCCGACCCAGCAGCAGTTGAACCACGGACCTTTTTCAGGTGTTTCTCCACTGCTGCCACTGGAGAAAGGTTGTTTGAGGGGGGGGATTGGAGACAATAGAAGTATGGATAAAATGTTCATTTAGAGAGTCTAAGTCACCATCAAAAAGTGCCAGTTTACCACATTGGCCAGTGCGACGCTTAAGATTCCTCCAGAGTTCAGCAGATTTAAGCGGAAAAGAAGTTGTGGACGGAGAGGCAAAAAGCTGACTTATTAACAAATCGTTTAGTTTGGAAATTTCACTTTTTATTAAGACGTTAACATCCTTTAGACTGCCACGGAGGCTTCGCTTGTAGAGAAGTTCTTTTTTACGTCTTAAAATGTTTAGCTATGGATAAGAAATTCGGTCAGGTCGGACCATAACGGTATCAAGAGGACAACAAATATAAAAAAATTCTTTTAAACATATTGGAAAGGAAGCTGTAGCACGACTTGACATTGGATTGACTGAGGAAGACGGGGATAGCGTACGATATGCAAGTCTGCAGAAAGCAATTTTTTCTGGGTTTGATTAGCAGCGCACGCGTAGAAGCGGAAAAAAATTATGGAAGGCCTTATAGTAAATAAATGATCTTAACCGGACAATGGAGCTCTGTTCTTAACAAAGAACAACTTGGTTTGGTTGGTCAAAACGTGATCAAGTGAGGTATCAGCGCAATTGTTGAATGAAACAAGGTCATCAAAGGCCTAACAGCGTAAACGGACGTCGATTTACACGATTAAAGTCGCCACATAAGAGAATAAGATGCTCGCTGGCCAATAAAGCAAGGTTTTTTTGAAAGTCAAGAAACGGGTAAGGGCACCTTCATAGGTAGAGGGGGGTATATAAATACCGACAAATATATTGCCTTTAAATGTATTTAACAATCGGGGCATACATATGACAGCGATAACGTCTATCAAATCATCAGAGTACGAAAATAAGGATTTGCACCCCACCGCCTCTTCTGGAGGATGAAGATTTTTGATCAGATCGAAAGCGACAGAAAGACGAGGTGCTAATTAGTTGTGCGTCAATGTCACTATTTAACCATGTCTCTTGAAGACAAATCACTTCAGTCTTATTGTGTTCTTGTTTCAATAAAAGTAGCTCCATATCAGGAATTTTATTGAATATCGAACGACATATTGTTGACAGGAAGCCTGGAATTTACAGTTTGTCTTTCGGTTGACGCTTCAAGGCGATTTTTTTACCGTAGCGGTGTTTTTCCGCTTTGAAGGTTTTTAGTAAAAACGTGATGAACTGAGCACTGTAGGATCACAAATCCAACATATTGGCCGAAAAGTGCAACAGCTGGGATCGTGGAAATTATTCGGTAAATTTTTCAGGTTACGTGCATACAAAAATGTGCTAGCGTACTGTAGAGACGACCTCATAATCATAGTTCAGACAAACAAATGTGCGTAAAAAGATCAGGATATCAAAGAACAATGGGTAGAGGCGGATACAATTACAGAAAATTTCCTCGTGAATGGAAATCAAATAAAAATGGCGGCTCATATTCAAAAGCCCGCCTAGTGTTCACGGTACCAGCCGAAGAAGGCTTTTTCTGCGCTAACATTGCGGCCCAGAAAACGCTCACGAAAGTGCTTCTGCGCGCTTTTGTCTGCAAACGGTGGGTTAGGCAGTATGGCAAAACTAGCGCGCATGATTTCTAGCCGGTTGGTTTACTCTTGCGTGCTAGAGTTTGTGGAGGATCATCCCAACCAGCTTTCCTACGTCACTTGATTCATTTCATGAATTAAGTAGTACAAGATGTATTCTTTGACTTGCGGTGCTTATATAGCCCGGAACAGTGTGCTGGATGGAATTTTTGGAAGATATAAAAAGGCCAACTTTCTGTTCTAACGTCATCTGTAGCACCACTTCGTGCTAGACTGTCGCAGTCCTGTCTCGCCTCCAGCCTTGCTAGCTGTCCGTCGAATGCACGGTTCGTGATATTTTAATATGTTGCACTCGAAGATCGAAAGCCTCCTGGCCACCAGTTTGCTAGTGAGAATGAGTATCGATTGAGTGTACTGGGCAGAGTGGTGTGGAAGTTTTCCATATGACTCCATTCACGTAAAAATTAGTCAGAATCCTAGGTATATATATATCGATATCCTTTTGAACTTTTTGGAAAACTAGCATAGATTTCTCTATTTGGTAGTTCATACAGCCAAAACCGGTTTATTTGGAAATGGATGCGAACCACCGATTTCTGAGCTTTCTTTTACTCTTTCCAGTTCATGAGACTAACCAGTTATTTTTTCGATGAGTGTCATGACTCAGAGAGTAACAAAACGCTTGCAGACTGCCAAGTATGTGACCTCGAGCGCTGACCTCGTTGGCAGCATCTCGCTGCTCATACGCTCAGGCGATACCATATGTTGCTTGTGAGATTCTGCGTCTTCTTTAAATCCCTGATTTTTCATACCCCCTACTCTGCTAATAGTTATTCTCCATTGGCTTCTTTTTTTCTTTTAGAAACTGAGACCCTAATCATTCCTGGCAGTAAGAACTCTTACGGATATTTCGCCAACCTCCCACACTTTCTTGATCTGTATGAAACTATCAGAGCTTCTTACCAGAGTTACACAGTAAGTCGGTGTATCAGGCATAACTACCTTTTGAACTTTTCACTATCATACTTTAAAAAGTATCTGTCTAAAAAACTGGGGCTGTTATAGTTGAGAGGGATATGTACACTACGAACCTACCATATCCCAATAGAGACAGTATTATTCCAAGTCAACATGCTACTCGTGGTATTCCAGTAGCATTTACTGATGTAATATGTTTTAGACCAGTGATATGACCATGCAGATTGACATTATCAACATTGACAATGGAGACTGTCATTCTGCCTATATCACTAGCCGTTACGCTTGCTGGCGGGATTCTAGAGTGAGTGCTAAGGCACAATGGTATGAGTGAGTCCCGTAACCGATCGGTGAGCGCCTATCTACCATTGATATGATGTGTCTGCCTATTAACTTATTCCATTTAGAGAGCTGTCGTAAAAACTTGGTGTCAATAAACTCCAACTATACTGACTTGCGTTAACCGAAATTCATTAAAAAAGGAGATGTGAATGCTCTGCCTATTGTGATGTAATTTCGGAATCGTGTCCTCCTTTCAGTTGCGCAGTACCTGCCCAAACTCGTGAAACATTAAAAATATGACTCACATGATACGCCACGTCACTATTGACGTGCTCATTTCCACCAGAGAATCTATCTAGCCATCTCTGCCCATTTCGACATTGAAGAATGCCCCCATTACCGTGATATCTTTTTGATCAACTGATCTTCATAGAAATGATAATCAGCAATGAAGTATATGTTGTTGTCGCTAATAAGAAAGCAATTTAAGCAATCATTAGAATCTGTTAGCGTGGTGCCCCAAAGGCGATTCACTCTCTTGAAGACTGAGTATATATGCTGACTTATGCCTTACACCCAATTTAAGGGAAGAAACTTCTATGAAGTTTGAATTTGCGGGTAGTACAGCAGCAGAGAAAGATGAATTCGTCGGAAGGCATTTACCAAGTATCGGAGCTCTCAATTAGTAATTCCTTGAGCGAGGGAGAGGAGAGTGCGGTAGCTGCTGCGAAAGTCTGCCACACAAGCAACTTATTCACACGCAAGTCACCGGTGGACGCTGTCACGCACGTGACGGTTGAACGCTCAAGGGCTAGAAAAGTATAATTGCCATACAGTGAATCTGTTCTTCCTCCTGACTCAGAATTCAGCCGAACTGTCATCTGCCTCCGACCGGACCTTCAAACTGCTTTCGGCCACCTTGACGGCTCTAAGTCGTGTTCTTGAGGGCCTGAGGTTTGCCGAAGTAGTCAACCTGGTGGACGAGCTACTCTACTACCTCGAGTGCTGTTACGAATGGGATCCACTGAACTCCCTTGAGGCTGCTATGAAGGTGAGCTTTTTATCTTTCCCATTGAACTCTTTTCTTTTGCAGTTTTAAAGTTTGCCACTGTCACAGCTTGTCTGAATCTGTTATTGTGAACTATTGATCATCGAACTGTCCTAACCGCTAGCCTATTGATTGATTCGAGATAAGATTCGTGCTGTGGACAAAGGGTCTGTCGGCAACCCCTCCCCCACGCTCTTCAACTCAATAACCGAACAGCGTTGGCTCTGAATCCTCCCACTATTGCTTTTAGGAATAGAGGCGAACATTCGAGTTCCAGGTGTTTGTTTGTGTGAATAAGAAGGTTGGTCGAGCATCAAAGCAGTTTTTGAGCTTGTTTTGAGCTTTCGAACGCGTGCAGGAGTCCATCGTTAGTAGCAATAATAGTAATAATAATAGTAATAATAATAGTAGTAGTAATAGTAGCAATAATAGTAAAAGAAACGCTTCTAGGGGATGCAAGCCAATCCATGGTCAATGACGCCAGTTTGGAGTTGACAACGCAGGACTGTATGCCGACCCCAGATCGATCCGTTGATTGAGTTCCTATCCTAGAACCAGGCTTCAGTGAATTATCGACTCGTATTGTTTCCGGTGCGGGCGATGTTGAATTCATTGCCCATTTTGTAAACGGGACAGTTTCTGTTGTTGCTGCTACGTCTGACGATGGACCCCTGCATGAGTTACTACGCGCAGAACAATAAACAAATGGTTACTGTGTTCGACCAACCTTCTTCTTTACTCATATTGATTTTAAACAGTATATTTTTGTCTTCAGTGCATTTTACTTTTATTGAGGGAAAGATAGGCAAATACCTTTGAACACCTATTGGTTAAAAGATGTCTAAAAATGCGCCGATAGCTAAGGAAATTTAAAAATAGGTAGCTTACATAATTGCACGGGACAAGCAGGCACTTGCTTGCCACTCGATGAAACGTTAACATTAATATTTACTCACTTATTGTAAATAGTATGATCATATGTATTTATGTAATCGGTAATGCGGGTCTTATTTTGCAATTACTAATGCCTTTCTGTTCGTTACACCCGTTCCGCCAACCAGTTGCTGTGCGCCCTCTTTGGTACCAACCTATCGAGCATTTGGGATGCTGATTTGGCAAGGCGCTACACATCTGCCCTCGATATCTGCCAGCTTGCGAAGGGAGACCGCGCCGCACCGTCCACTCTGACTGGTTAGCTGGCTTTGCGCACTTTTATTCTCACAGAGTCTTAACCAGCCTTTTGGTTTGCTCCCTCCCCCCTGGGTCCATTCCTGTTTCTGTTTATGTTGCTACGTTTGGAGTCATTTACAAATACAGGATTTTTGGTCACGAAGACTACACTCGCTAAACAATTCCTGAGCTAACCCTCGCCTATAGCGTATTTTTAAAAATGACTGACAGGTTTCTTCTCTTGTGAAAAAGCCTGCGCCTCTTCTGCAGTAACCAACGTACCTGCTTAATAAAATTTCATTCAAAATTCTGAAAGTATTTTCTATAAGGAAGGACAAGCTAGGTTAGGGTTGTAGTACTGGCAAATGTAGATCATTATCCCGACGCACGACTGGATGCCGGCTTTTGAATGAACCTCTTTTTAACCACCTGCAACGACCACACGTGGTAAAAAAATGAACACTTGCTACTTTGTATTTCCTCAGAAATGCATCGCTTACTTGGAGTTAATCAGTCTAGTTGAAGGTTTATAGACGTAGACTGAATGTTGATATGAATATTCGGGTCGACTTCTCTCAGCCACAGCGAGATAACCGCGTAATATTAATTAAACTGCCTACACGCAACCAGTAGTATATTTAGGGGTCACAGATGGAACCATACTCACAGCAAAGTTTCTAGCTAAAAGCCCAGACACGTGTTTCGCCGGTATGCTTAACAGCGGCAGAATTTAGGCGAAACGCGAGTCTGGCCTTTTAGCTAGCACATGTCCTGTGAATATGCTTCCACCTGTGACCACTAAATAGGACTACTGGTGTAGTATGCATTGCTCACATTGATTTTTGATGTCTTTATTGGCTCGAATATATTTTTTATAAAACGTGTACATAATTATTGTTTCTTATACTACTTGGCTAGAAAATTAAATCTTTTTTAACTTTTATATTTGGAGAAAAGGTGTCTTTAGATTTAGAAAAAAATTAATTATGAGATTTCTCAAGACAATAGAGTGTACACTCATAGAGTGCATATTCCACCGCCTAGTGATTCTCCTTATTAAGAATACAACATGGACCGCAATTATTGACAAATTGTGTGAATCTTACGTGTCATCTTCTTAACGACGTAGAGGAAAATAGGATTTTTCTTGCAACGACAGCATACACCATGTAGTTTCGAAACCCTAAAGACAAGTGTATCTAATGGCCAGGTCTAAAATTAATAGAGAATGGAAAGTTTTGTTAACAGCCAGATGATACCCTTTCATTTAGTATAGAATTTTCAAAAAAGACGTAATTCGCTTCCAAATTAGTTTAAGAAACAATTATTTTATTTATATTTGCTATAATGTATATTGGAATTTTTAATGGCATCAGAAGTCAATGTGAAAATGTTTGTACTACTTAAGCAGTCGATTTTTTTAACAGGTATAGTTTTTTCCAGGTGACCGGCAAGTCACCATCCTGGCCTAATTGAAATATTTCGGGATGACGTTGCACGATAATAAATATTTGAACCCTTCCTAAATGCCCATTCTCATTGAATTTCGGTCAGCGTTTCCTAAGAGAAACTAGCTACTGTACTCTTTCTCCAGATGTAAACCCCTTCCCCCCATATATATATATATATATATATATATATATATATATATATATATATATATATATATATGTTCGTAAGCCAGAAGGGTATTCCAATTGACTGAGTGTGAAAAACCCGATGGTTTCGTTGGAGTTCAACCCTCGACAACAAAGGAAAGGCTTTAGTAAATCCAACGCTCTACCCATCTGAATTGCGAGGTCCCGTTGGGAGTCATACATTTAATCACATTTGGGTCACGTTACCCGCCGAGCCTACTGCAACGGATGGAATCCACCACTGCGTTATGATCGGCGTTCAGGGACGTTGTACTATCACCGCGCTACCAAATAGCAGAGGAATTTTCAGTCATCGAAGGTGACGAGAGCTACGTCATTTGTAGCGCAAAGTCACTTGCGCGGGAAGTTACCCATATCGCAACGGTTTCGTACCCTGCCTATATCACCCTGTCTTCCGATGACAAGACAAAATCAGAACCACTACATGTAGGCGTGGACACAATGACTGACAAATCTAAACAACCGTCTACGCGTGCCACTTACAACCTGGTACGTAGCTGACCGCTTATCGGACGTTCACGTGAACAAAAGTGCCGTAGAGGACACATTATTAAAACAGCCTATCCACCTGAGCAGATGACAACAGTCCAACACATATTTGGTTGTTTGCAGTGAAAAATCAAATGCTTTCTTTGAGCTAGATTGACCTCACTCTCACAGCCGAGATGTCCGACATCACCCCTTTAAACACTTACACGCGTGTGCATATTCAGTCGCACCTGTCAACGATTATCACGAAAAATCTTGTAGCCGTTTTGAATTATGTCACTTCGCTAGTCCAAAGTAAAATCCGCAGTGTACGCGGATTGTCGAACTCACCGTGTTCGTACACCAAAACATTAGCCCTCGCTCACTCATATGTGTGTTGAATTCAATGCTAGAAACTGATCTGTGGCTATCCAGTATCTTGTCTAATGTACGTCTGTCTTTTCCTCTCTGGGCAGAGTTGACATCGCTGAACCTATTCGAGAAAATAGCTGCCCGACACACCGAAGTCATGACTGGAACCCGTCTGTCACCTTCCAGACCCGATTCTCCTCCATCCGCAGCTCACGCAGGTGACGAAACCCAAATGGCTCTGACACATCAACCACTCATCCGTTGTCTACTCAGTTGCCGTCGAGTTTACTCTCCGGCCATGCTGAAACCCTCATCTCTGCCGAAAGGCTCTCCTAGCGTGAGTGTTGATTTTCCGATCTTTGTTGGCTGCTTTTCCGACCAATCCTGCTCCTGGTCCCCGTCACCACCACCACCACCAACACGAAAGTTCGATCGTCAATTTCAACTAGGTCTGCCGTGTGCCTCACAGCATGGTGGCACAAATACGGTGGTTTTCGCGTAAATTACATTATACTGATAGTATGACAGTTCGACCGTCGATTTCGACAAGGTCCACCGTATGCTCCACGGAAGGGTGTTGCAGGGACGGTGACTTGCGCGTGATTTAGTTTAAAGTGATAGTAGCCTTGCGCTGCAGCTACCACACTCACTCCTCCTCCCCTTCATGAGCCCGTTGTCAAGACAGAGTCAAGAAGACCGGAGTTGGTAGAGGGCGCAGGTGGCTGGTGCGGCCGGAGCCGCCCCTGGGTGTACCACCACACATGGCTCGGATCCCACGGAGTGGGAGTGCCATAAAGGCCACATTATGAAGGAGCCATTGCAGCCTGACTCTCAGTCCACCAGTTAGCCACTCCACACAAAACACACATTGGGCTAACCACGCGGTTCGAGTTTTCTCGTCAGTTGGTAACCTTCCAAGCTACGGCTTTTAGCGTACCGTGATAGTTTCAAGCGCGCCAGATTGTTTATAGTGAGAAAAATGCGCTCAGCCGTTGACCTCACTCTCTCCTCCACTCCCAAAATCAAACCACAATCCGAGCCAGTCAGTTGTCTGATATGGGAGTGGGCGCATTGGCTTACGGGTCGGCGTACCCGTCTTTGTGCGCCACAGCACTACCTGGCCCCCATTACGCACATACCAGGATTCACTTAATCAGGGGATATGGAGGAGCTATCGCCGTCTGACTCCCAGTCCACTGGTCAACCACTCGACACACACAACACATACACTGGGCCGACAGCGTGGTCTGGTGTATGCGTCAGATAGGCAGCCTTCCAAGCCACGGTTTCTAGAAAACCGTGATTTTATCAGGTACATTATGATAATTGTGAGGGTTTTGTCTATGTATTAGTGTAGATGGTGGGCGCTGATTTGGCTTAGCCTCCGGTGGTTTACCGCAGCTTGTCGTGGAGGCGCATATGTCCTAATAGGCCCATGCGGTGTGTAAATGTGCGGAGCAGTGAGGGCAGTGAAGGCGGGCGCGGCGACTGTATGTCGGAGCCCCAGATACTGGTTCACCAGCCTCCGTGCGATGTATTCACAGGTGACCGATCAGGCCGATGCGTGAGTTGAAGTTTCGGGCGCAGTGTGGGCAGGAGAAATCGGTAGAGGCTGGGGGGATGTCATTCATGGTAGTGGGGGTGGCAGTGGCGATAAGAATGGCAGGAGCGGAGGGTGTGCATGGTGTATCGGTGTTGTCGGCATTGCGGTGAATTCCGCTGTCATGAAGGTGCATGTGACCGAAAAGGCCCATGCGATGAATAAATGCGCGAGGACAGTGAGGGCAGTGGAGGCGGCTATCCCTGCTGTGTGTTGGTGCTCCAGGCACTGGTTCACCAGTGAACCGACCAGGCCGATACGTGAGGTGAATGTGCGGTCGAATTGAGGACAGTTTAGGAGAGAGTCCCCATCATTGATTGTGGCGGTGGTGGTAGTGAAGGCGAAGGTTGTGGGGTTTGCGGTGGTAGCGGTAACAGGCGATGAGTATTGGGATGTGGTCCCTTTTGATGGTGGGAGTAATGGAATTGATGCCAGGAGTGAGGTTGGGGGAGCCTGAAGGAGAGTTGGTAGAATTTGACGTAGAAGTTGGAATTGTTGGATTGCTGGTGCATTGCGTCCGAAGATGTCCAACCAGGTCGATTCGCGCGCGGAAGCTGCGTTGACAGCGCGGGCATGTTGGCAAGGCCCTGGCATCGACGATGGTGGTCCGGGGCTCTGGTGACTTTCGTGCCGCTCTTTTAGCCTTGGCGGCAGCGATCCGGTTGGCCTCATGGATTTCTGAACCAGTCTTCACGGATCTTCTTCATGCCGGTGTTTCCTTGGCGAGATCCTCCTAGGTCACCGGATTGATTTGCAGTTGCTTCAGCGATTTCTTCAGTGTCCTTGTAGCGTCGTTTTTTACCTCCCTGTCGGCGATCACCCGTAGCGACATTTCCGCAGAAAATTCGTTTGGGTAGTCGCTCTTCGTCCATTCTTACCAGGTGGCCGCTCCATCGCAGTTGCACTTGCCTTAGCATGGCGTGGATGCTGAGGATTCCGGTCCGCTCGAGGACTTCCGTGTCCGGGATCCTGTCTTGCCATCTCAGCTTCAGTATTCTGCGGAGGCAGCTGAGATGAAAGTGATTCAGCTTCCTGGCTTGGTTTGAGTAGACGGTCCAGGTCTCCGCTCCGTAAAGGAGTGTCGTCAAGACGACGGCCTTGTACATCTTTAGTTTGGTGTTCAGATGAATACCGTGGCGATTCCACACAGAGCCCTGCAGCCGGCCGAAGGCCTGACTAGCTTTGGAGATTCGTTGGGCAACCTCGTCATCGATTCTAGTGTTGCGTGACGGCTTGCTTCTTAGAACAGCAAAGGCTTCCACGTTTTTGATTTGAGCACCGTGGACATTGATTCGGGGAGCATTGTATTCCGCGCTCGGTGGCGGCTGGTGCATGACAACTGTTGTGGCTGTACTGATTGTTAATCAAAAATCGGCGCAGCCTTCGGTGAAGAGGTCCATACTCCTTTGCATGTTCTCCTCCGTCACGGTGTTAAGGGTGCAGTCGTCCGCGAAGAGAAAGTCATGGACTGTATCCGTAGACACGCGCGTTGAAGCCTTCATACGCTGACTGTTGAGAAGGTGCTCGTCAGTTCTGTAGGCGATGCGGATACCAGGCTGCTCATCATGGTAGGCGTCCATCAGCATAGCCGAGAACATGAGACTGAAGAGGGTGGGGGCCAGTACGCAGCCCTGCTTCACTCCGTTGGTCACTGCGAATGCTTCGGATACCGTCCCGTTGTCAGTGACGTTCGCCGTCATCCCTGTCATGAAGCTGACGCACCATGTGCGTGAACCGTTCAGGACAGCCCTATTTCTGCATGAACTTCCACAGTCCGTCGCGATTCACCGTGTCAAAGGCTTTCGTTAGATCAACGAAGGTAGTGTATAGGTGAGTTCGCATCTCCTGGCACTTCTCTTGTAGGTGGCGGGCGGCAAAGATCATGTCGGTTGTTCCGCGGTGTCGGCGGTAGCCACACTGGCTTTCCGGGAGCAGGCCCTGCTCTAGGTGACCTTTCAGACGATTGAAAGGGTTCGGGCGAAGTTCCTCCCGGCGATGTTGAGCAACGAGATGTCTCTGTGATTATCACAGAGTTGACGATTCCCCTTCCGTTTGTAGAGATGGACGATGTTCGTGTCTTTGAACTCCTGAGGAACTTGTCCTTGGCGCCACATCTCCTGGAAGAGTGTTGTGAGTTCTGCCATCAGCCGGGGCCCGCCGTGCTTGTAAACTTTCGGCGGGTGTGCGTCGGATCCTGGTGCTTTACCGCTGGAAATCTTTTGCACGGCCTGGATTGTTTCTGGTAGGGAAGGCGGCAGATCCAGGTCATTGTTCGTGTCCACTTGGGGGAGCCGGTCAATGGCAGCATCGGAGATGGCTGATGAGCAATTAAGGACACTTCTGAAGTGCTCGGCCCAGTGCTTCAGAATTTGCGATTTCTCTGTCAGCAGTGTTGTGCCGTCAGAGCTGTGCAGCGTTGCGGTCCCCTTGATACACGGGCCGTAGATGGCCTTGATGGCTTTGAAAAAGTTTTTTTGTTTCATTGCGGTCCGCATACCCCTGGATTTCCTAAGCGTTTCGGATCATCCAGGCATCCTGCATCTCCCACAGCCGTTGCCATACAAGGCGGCGGCATCTGAAAAAGGCTGCTTTGGTGGCGTCAGTTCTAACGTCCATGTATGCTTTTTGTAGTCCATTCTTCTCCGCGAGTAAGTTGCTGATGTCGGCCTCATCGGCGTCATTGGCGTCAAACCAGTCCTGGTTTTGACGGCGTGCGTGTCCGAGGACTTCGAGGGCGTCGGACTGGATGACATTTCGCAGTTGGCACCATGGTGTCTCCACGGTGCCGTTATTATCTGGAGCATGCAGGTTCTCCAGTTTCTCGGTTATTTGGTTGCTGAAATCAAAACAGTGAGCAGGCAAATTTAATAAAACGAGTATTTAACTTACATGGCGGCCTCTTACCTTGGGGCCTTCGTCGGGTTTGCAGTCGGAGCCTCATCTGGGAGATGACGAGGCTACCGAGACCATGGGGACCCAGCACCCCCTGCCAGGCAGCGTGGTCCGTCCTGACGTGGCGTTGAAGTCACCAAGGTCAATTAACTTGTCCACCTTCGGCACAGTCGCCATCAGGGTATGAAGGTCCTCGTAGAATTTGTCCTTCGCGGCATCAGATCTTGTCATTGGGGGAGCGCAGGCGCTGATGATGGTGGTGAACTGGGCTCCCCGAAGAGGCAGGCGGAGGCTCATCAGGCGATCATTGATACCCTGCGGCAGACAGGACAGACGTCCCACGATGTCGTTTCGGATGGCAAAGGCAAAACCAGCGTCGCGTCGCTCTGCCTTTGGCCGGTCGCTCGAGAAGAAGGTGTAGCCGGCACCCACCTCCTCCAGCTGACCCTGCTCAGAGAATCGGGTCTCGCTGAGAGCAGCAATGTCCACTTTGTAGCGCGCCAGTTCCCGAGCGACTAGCACCGTCCTCCGTTTCGGCCGGTTGCTCCTTAGTTTGTCTAACAGGGAACGAACATTCCAGGCTGCTAGTGTGAGTGGACTCACCCGAGCAGCCTGGAGAGTATGGCGAGGGGGACGGGGTTGGGGGTATTGTTGTTTGTTTGAGTTTTACGACCGCGTATTTTGTGATCTGCGAGCCGCGGCCGACTGCAGAATACGTGAGACCCAGCATTTGTTTAAGGCACCTTTTTTAGCCCCTTCCTCCGCGAGGAGGCAAGCAGTGCTGTCCCTAAATAGGGCTGCTCAGACATCCCAGACGGTTGCCGAACTCCAATATGGGTCACGGTTTTGTTTTAGTGGGAGAACGACCCGAGTTAGCCTGGGCCGCCTACAGGGTTGCTGTCGCTCCCACTGTAGGACATTTTGAGAGGGGGGAGGTGGGAAGTACGGGAGTCAGACATACTGGGTATGGAGGCACAAACAACACCGGAGACCCTCACCTGGTTTATTCCGCCGGTCGTGACGGTTGCCCGGGGAGTGGTCGCTTGGAAGAACTCAACTTCAAGGTGCCACAGGTGAGAGTTGTGTACCAGTTAGAGGCGTCCACAGGAGCATTCACCACCTGTACGAGACAAATGGAGCGACCAAATACTATCTGTGTGGTTACTCCTAACTACTACCCCTACACCCCACTGCTATTATACTGGCGTTGAATCTACAGCATTCTCTCCTCCCCCACCACCACTCGGGTCCGGTGTCATTACCAAGTCAAGAAGATCGGAGGCTGGAGAGGGCGTAGATGGCTGGTACAGCTGGACCTGCCCCTAAGCGACCCGCTACCCCTGGCTCGTATCCCACGGAGTGGAAGTGCCATCGAGGGGCCATATTAAGGAAGAGCCACAGCATTAACTGATAGGTCGCCAATATGAAGAATATGGCGGGTATCAAGGTTTTACTTAGAAAAATAGCGCGAACACGACCACAACAAACTCCTGGTAATAAACCTCCTTTGAAGGAGGCTTATTTAGCAAGACAATTTAGCGAGCATACATCTGCTTTCCATAAATTTTGTTCAGGCCTGTACATTTCTATTGCTATTGAAATGATTAAAAGATTCTGAAAATTAGGAAAGTAGTGATGTAGCTATAAAAGGTGGGCAGGAAACGAAGTCGCAGTCAGTGTCTTCTTATCAGCGTCGGGGAGGAAGGATGCCGCCGGGAAATTCGATTAATGCAGGCGGCTGGCATTGTGGCTTAGGGCCATATCAACTTTCGGGCTTTTAGGAAGTTCTTCTCTGCGCACAGGATAGGTTTGCACAATCTGCTTGCATTCGCCTCTGTCCGATTGGTTTTAGATAGCTTGAGGGGACCTTGTAAACCACGTGGTAGGCCACTCTGGGACCTACGCGGCGGTCTGTGTCTACCATGCGTGCGAGGACAGAGCTATTACCTTTCTTGATTTGGGCTTTTCCTCCCCATACTGGAAGGTGTTCTATTGTTCTTTTTGACAAACGCCA
Source organism: Schistocephalus solidus (assembly GCA_017591395.1). Classification (NCBI taxonomy): domain Eukaryota; kingdom Metazoa; phylum Platyhelminthes; class Cestoda; order Diphyllobothriidea; family Diphyllobothriidae; genus Schistocephalus; species Schistocephalus solidus. The sequence goes on along the minus strand of WEDG01002085.1, from coordinate 13,241 downwards.
TCACATGCGACTAATATATTCTGCCCCATAGGAGCAGTTAAAGGTATAAATACACATAGAGCAGGGCTTGGCTCCCATTTTGTCCTTAACATCAGCATAAAGGATGTCGCTATTCGAGAACAATGAACGGTTGTCAGCTGTCAAAAAGGTGCCTGATCCAGCTTGACTTAAGCACAACCGCACCCCACCGCAGGGGTTGGGACCTTGCTCGATCCCATTCTGTCCGCCCGCTGGCCCGCCCACCAGGCAGCGAACACCTACCCCACAGCTAGACAGTTCATTAAGGTACGAACAGGCCACTTGGATACTGTCCCCTTTTTACTCAAGTGCACGCACCTGTGTAACATTGTTTTTTGCCCTCCAGGTAAACTTGAGCTTCTTCATTCGCCTCTTCGAACCGCTGGTGTTGAGGGCTCTCCACCAGTACCCTGTGATTACCTGTCCCGATTTGCAGTCCAAAATCCTCGAGCTCATCACAGTTCTCATCGAACTCGGTGTCAACTACTCGCAACTGGATGAACAGTCTGTAAGTGGATGCGTGCATGTGCGCAGTTGATCTTCCCTTTATCTTTTCTGATCAATAAGACCCCTTCCTTCGCTCTGTCCTCCTGTCTCTTTCACTGTCACGATGCTTTTACCTATTCCCTCCCTCCCCCACCACTACCGCGTCCGCTACCTGTCAGTGTAGTTTACCTCGAGTAGACCAGTTGTCTTTCGTAACCGATATACGAAATTTCCATGGTAGTACAACACTTCGCGACATTCTGAAATATTATCTCGGTTACAAGGGAGCGAGCGTACTTACAGTGCGTGACCTATCTCATGCAAAGTGCCGAAATTTTCGAATGATTGCTAATCAGTCGCAAAACGGCACCCGCGCATGTACGAAAGCTTTAAAATAATAATGAACAACCCTATGCGAATTAAAACTTAAAGGAAATAGTAAAAGTAAGATAACTTCATTTAGAAATACCAACTTTTTTTACAAAAGGTGGCATATTCCGAAAAAGTGATACATCACTGTAACTGTCATTATAAATAAAATTTTCAGTTGAAATCGTAAACATACCATTTTGCGTAAAGTAAGAGAACTTTCCTTTCGCCATATTTCTTTATTTGCTATTTTTGATACTGGATTACAATTGATGTCGGATCGTCCTTAAAATATCGGTAAATACTTCATGATTTTCGGCGTTTTCAATCGATTTGCCGTAAATTTAGATTCCGTTTTCTATGTTTATCAAAGCCTTCAAAATAAGATATTTCTGAAAAGTATTTACCAAGGTAGTGAGTTTTTGGATATTCTTTCTAATGCAGATGACCGTTTGCGTCATACCTGTTGATTCACCCAAACATGAGAACTCATTTCCAAGAAAATGAACGTCCATAACAAAAGTTGACAATTAATACGCCTAAGATCAATTCAAAAACTTTCTATAATAAAGTGTCTTAATTAAAATACGCTTTAATTAGATATTAAGCTGACAAATATATGCGCAATTTATCTATTTCCAAGGCTAAGTCAAGGTAAAAATGTGGATGTTTGACCGTTTTTTGACTTCCCTGAAAATGAAAATGATAAAGTTTATGCTGAAAAAGAAGAACTTACCTTTCGCTTTATATTGCAGCGTTTTTCGCTATATTTGCTTGCTTAAATGACAGTTCTTAGATTGCAAATGCTAAAAAAGAGTGTTTAACCCCCAATTTTCGGGGTAGTAAAACAAAATACTGGTAAACAAGTTTATTACTGTGTTTTGTGATTCGTTTTTGTTTCTGGAAAACAATGTGATTCTCTACTTTTCCATCATCTGATTTTCATTTAATTAAGATCATATTTTCCGATTACAGAAGGCATTTATTTGAAATCTTTCTTGCTTATATTAATGTTCTTTTATAGCACAACGCATAAAAACAGTAGGTTTTGTTCTGTGGTATTAAATAGCCTAGAAAATGTCTTGGATATCCGGCAACCTCCGATTTCACCCAAATCTTGTCTGTTTCCTTCGATATATAAGCTTGAACATGCAGTGTTCTGTCGTACACGGCTTTCTGAGCATCAAATCCACTCATCTAACCAAAATTGCAAGACAAATTGTACCCAAAACTACTCACATTTCGATCACATATTGCATGAGTTAGGGCATCTACTGTATGCAGGACTATAATATTGGTTATCGGACAGTATACCTGTTGAATACCGGTTAGGACCTCCCAGAACGTGACTCCTCGCTCTTGCCGACCGACTATCACGCCGAACAGAGAACCGCCAAACAGCAGATCAATCTGACCTAACAAGCCCGCGCGTGAGTTAGCAATTAACGCGCCACCGAGTTTTGCGCGACCTTCGGGGGCCAACACACGAGGGTCTGCCCATACGGGCGCTCACAGCAGGACTAATAGGAACACGCGACCCTTCAATAGGACGCTGCGGACGGATGGAAGAAGTTAGAGTGGATATATACGCAATAACAGTGGCAGTAAAGTTGTTCTCTGCTATCCTGTCTGTCTTCTATTCCACGCAGAAACTGGTGCCCTACTATTGGGGAATATATCACTGACAAGCGAAGAAATTGAATGACAATTTCTGGCTTATTAGTCGTTATCAGCCAGCCGACCCGAACCCAGATGTTGCAGCACACGAGGCTCAAACTCGTAACCTGTTAGTTAAAAATTCAATGCTCTGACCACTGCGTCACGGACTGGTTGTCCTTTCGGTTTTCGATCGCGAATATAAGCCATGGTAGATTGGTGTTCACCAATTGGTTTCGGGCCCTAACCATTGAGCCACGGGCGCGTCCTTTCTGCCACTTGAAGCTGTCTCACTCTCCATTGGAAATGAAAACTAAATTAGCTTGCATTTTTTCCATTGATTTTCGATGCGATCACAGGTACGAACACGAGTTATGGAAAGCGGGCTCAGAAACATCGGTCGGAAAGGGCTATTTGTAGTCTCCTCCCTGGACTATTGCGCAAGACCACCTGTAATATGAGCATGTTGCTCTCTCTCTCTCTCTATATATATATATATATAGGGATATATATATATATATATATATATATATAGCATATATATACTCAGACTAGAGTACTACAGGCAGTCGCATAGCGACATGCTAGCATATGTTGTTAATGTGGAACCGACAAAGACAAGGGGAGACCGGAATGGCCATTTCGGCTTATTAGCCGTCATCAGCCAGTCATACCAATCCCAAGTGTGGAACACCTGGGATTCGAACCCACGACCTTTGGTATTTGAGTCGAACGTTTCACCATTGAGCCACGGGCTCGTTGCTCGGTCGGTTGCGATCGGGAATATGATGATAGTGTGTGGCTCACCGATCTGCTTAAGGAACATTTATGTTCCGTTGTGCCCCTGGAACTCGAGACTAGAGTACTCACAGGCAGTCGCATAGCGACATGTAGCATATGTTGTTAATGTGGAACCGACAAAGACAAGGGAGACCGGAATGGCCATTTCTGGCTTATTAGCCGTCATCAGCCAGTCATACCCAATCCCAAGTGTGGAACACCTGGGGATTCGAACCCGCGACCTTTGGTATTTGAGTCGAACGCTCTACCATTGAGCCGGGCTCGTTGCTTTGTCGGTTGCGATCGGGAATAATGATGATAGTGTGTAGCTCACCGATCTGCTTAAGGAACATTTATGTTCCGTTGTGCCCTGGAACTCGGACTAGAGTACTCACAGGCAGTCGCATAGCGACATGTAGCATAGTGTTGTTAATGTGGAACCGACAAAAGACAAGGGGAGAGACCGGAATGGCCATTTCTGGCTTATTAGCCGTCATCAGCCAGTCATACCCAATCCCAAGTGTGGAACACCTGGGATATATATATATATATATATATATATATATATATATATATATATATATATATATGATAGTGTGTGGCTCACCGATCTGCTTAAGGAACATGTATGTTCCGTTGTGCACCGGAGCTCAGACCAGAGCCCTCGCAGGCGGCCGACAAAGACAAGGGAGACCGGAATGGTCATTTCTGGCTTATTAGCCATCATCAGCCAGTCATACCTAATCCCAAGTCTGTCACACCTGGGATTCGAACTCGCGAATATATATATATATATATATATATATATATATATATATATATATATATATATATATATTATTGAATAACAGAGGTTGTTTGCATCCCGAGATAGTATAATAAAAAAGAAAAATGCTCTTCGGGAAATGGAGTTTTACTCGTAGAATTTTCAAGTTGGTGACACCAACCCGTCGTCAGACAGAAATGAACAGAGGAGAAAAGTGAAGGGCGCGACAGGACAGATTGTGACAAGCAAACAGCTGGTGTGAGTGGGTGGTGGGTGGACCAATCGGGGCATGTTTTTGGGGACGGGGGTGAGGAGAGAACAATTACATTGGCTTGTTTGGGAGGGGAGGTGGGCGGCGAGTAACTACGGCCGGCTAGATTATCGATCAGTGGTTCCGCGATTTAGGGTCACTGCGCCGGTTGAGGTGTCGGAATCGTTTAATTGCGTTTCACCATGTGTGAGGTGGGGTTGGCGAAAAAGTGGGATTAAAAGCCGAAAGGATTAGCAGTCGTTGCTAGGTCGTGGGCGCTCGTTAGTAACGCACGTAATCCTTCGTAATGAGCATCTAGGTCAACGTGGCGGTTAATGCTAGTTGTGCCTGTTGGTCTCCCCCACGTCAATCAGCGGACTGATCAGTCGTTGCTGCTCTCGTGAGTTGTTCTCCGTTTTACGGGTGCATTGGTGAGGCAGTGTTTGACTTTGGTCATGTGACCTTCGGCCGCCACCCCGCTTTTCCGTGAGCGTGGGCTCTCGGTTCCGTGTGCTCGTTTCCCTTTTTGGCCCTCGCTGAACTGATCCGAGTCTTGTGCTAAGCGCCGGGTAGGCGGGATGTAAGTCGAACGGCACACTCAACCGAGCTATAGACTATATATATATATAAAACACCACCAAACAAGCACGCGAATTCCTCGAAGATTGGCACTCCGGCACAAACAGTATCAACTGCCACGTCGATCTGGATGCGCATTACGAAGGTCTGCGTACACGGTCCACTGACATGCGCCCACCTTAAAATCAACCACTGCTCTATCCGTCTCCAGCCAAGTGTAACCCTCACTGGCTCTGCATCTCCCGCCAAGTGACTTGCTATCAAAACTCTAACACCCCTCCCCTTATATGCGACAGCTATCGTAACAGGATTCACGGCCACCCAAACCCCCCATGGCGTCAGTCTGTCGATGTAACCTCTGTGCCCCTAAGCCCTCCAGCGTGACAATCCCAACTCTCACTTCTCATTTCGTCTGACGATGGGTTGTTGTAACCAGCTTTGAAAAATTCACGAGTAAACCTCGATAGGTGTTTTGATCGATTCCGCGGTTGAGTGCCACATGATTCCTGCAGCAGGCGGTGAAATTCGGTTGTCTGACTGGCTCAATATTCTCACGCTGCCAAAGTCAAAAGTCTTGCCCTGGTGAGGATGCGAGCGGCTACCAAGGTGAGTTTTTCCTTCCGTGCTTCGTGCATTCTCGTGCAAAACCCGTTTGCCAGGTTCGCATAACATAATTTGCTCGACCACAATGGCAGTCTTTCCGGTAAAATGACGCCGGATTTTTGGTTGGAAGGGATTGGGCTTTAGGTTGCATGAGTTGCCGGCGGATTATCGCTTCTGGCGTGTAAGACACGCAAATCCCAAATTCCGCCCCCTATTCTAGCAAATTCTTCGGATACACCAGTTATGTAAGGTATTGCACGCCAGCACTTCGGTTTTGGCTCCCCTTTCGGATTTATTATCTTGGCTCTCGCCCGTACGACAACAAACTCCCAGGATATCCGTTGACCGTGAAGAGTTTCCGCGCAAAGGACGTGACTACTGGCCTGCTCGTTCGGGTGGCACGGGTTTCACATCTTCGCGGCTCCATGTTCTCGCACGCTGCGTGTTCGCATGCGTTCCCAGCCTCGGTTGTTGATAACAACTCAGAATGCGAGAGTGTATTCGTCGCCTTCCTTTAAAACCGTCGTTTTGAGTTCTCCATCGCCCTCTCTGCATACCAGCACCGTTTTGATTTGGGGAGGGTTGACGCTGACAGGTCTACTAAACAATCGTTTGAGATTCAGCGTGGACAACGGCAGTGGAGGGCCATGGAGGCAGAAGGAAACGGTTTGCGAGGAGCATTTGGCAGTAGAGAGGGAGCGACTTTCGACTGCCTTCACCGGGCCACGGGGCTGCTCAATCTCCACCCCAAAGGCACGCCAAAAGTACTTAATTCCATTTTGCGTAACCCATTTAGTTTCATGGTGTAAGTTTATATGTTCGCACCGTGACGGTCGAGCTGTCGTGGCCGTTTCGAGCTGGAGGCCTCCTTTGTAAACCGCCTAAACCATCATCACCATTGCGCCCTGAATCTGTGGTTTTAATTGACCCTGCGCAGCTTGCATGAGGCCACGAAACTGCATCTACAGCGGCGGACTCGTCAGTAGGTTATGGCGTCATTAGGAAACGCGGGCCGTGCCGGCTGACGTAAGACGGTGTCTGTATCTACAGGTTTTTCCCGCGTGCCCGCTTCGACCGTCTTCTTCCTTTCCTTCCTTCCAGGCCTTCTTTAAAGTCTCGTCCTGGAGCAATGCGAATCCCTGCAACATAGTAATGCCAACCTCTACCACAACGAGAGACTCCGCCTCGACTGGATCATCTGGTCTCCCCTACGTTCCAGTGTCTTCCTCGTCTCACCCACGAACGGAAGCCAGCCCGCGGCAACAGCGAGGGCGATTCCGTCGACATTGCGTAGTAGTACCGCGAGCGTTCAGAGACCATTCTCACGTTGGTAGAGGTTTGTTGTTTTTGGCTGTCTGTTTTTAACCTCCCTCATGCGTTTAAACCTCACACGCTGAAAATTGTGGCCAACTGATCGGATTAGAGCCAAAGCAGCAATTACGGTCCTCCAGTTGCTACGATCAACCAGTTTGACCTAGTAAACATTTTCAATGGCTTAAACGCGCAGCAAATCGTAATACAGCTTGTTCTGCTCTCTCACGCTTCCATGCGGTTTCTCCATTGGGGTTCAAAACATCACCGATCAGCCTTTAGGTGTTGCAGCTTCTGTGCTCGCAAAACCAGACTGCCGCGTGAGGCCAGATGCCAGCCTCGCTCTCGGGTGTTGTATAATTCCTCGCAAACGCACTCTAATTTCGAAAGCCGCCGCCAGAAAGTTCGGTGCCATCGCTGTCGGCGGAAACAGGGTGGACCGCCACAGAACAGGCCTGGTTCCAAACGCCGTCGTTTCAGCCAGCTTCTATCGGCCACCATTGTCTCAAAGCGTTACGCGAACTGCACTCGCACAGAAATGGCAGGTGGCTACCCGACCTTTTGTAGCGAAATCATCGGGCTTGACTCGATTTTTGTGAAACACCGCGTTAGCCCTTTGGCAGAGCAGTTTACGCTGTGTTAATGGGTTTCATCGCCTCGCGGAGGGCTGGTTTGCATCCTCTGCCGGTGGTGCTCTGACTCTCTCACCTTTCTAGTGAATTCTACTTTTCGGATTTGCTTCTCGGGCGGCTTTCTTTAAGTTCTCTGTGGGCTGTCCTGTGCTGAGATTTCTATGTACGTAACGACGCAAGCCTTTCTAAGCCGCAGGAAGGCGAATGGCGCCTGGTTTAGTGGAGTTGAAACCTGACATCACTGCCCAGCATTAGCCATTCCGTCATTGAGCTGCCTCTCAGTCGCACTGACCTCCTCCTCCTTTGGGATCTTACATCGTAGCAGTCCACCAGAGATATCCTCTCGCGAACTGAGGCGAACGTCCTCGCTTTCCAGTTGTGCGCATTAGTAAAGAAGAAGGGCCCTCGGTCGCCTGAAATCATGCCGACTTATTTAATCTTGAGCTTTCGAACTCCACGTGCCAGAGCGTATCAGCATCCCTTTGATCGCAAACTGTCCTTCTAAATGCAGTACAGACTGGACGCAGGTTTCAATCCTACGAAACACGTCATGACTTTTAACTCTGCGGCTACACAGCGCACTGCCCACGCCGGTGTAGCCAAGACAAGCCGACATTCCAGCCTTGAAAGCCTAGCGCCTGAGAACTCGTAACGATGACTACGTAACCCATCTCCAGCTAGGCATTGCAGAGCCCTGCGACAGTCACCTGCAGCACTGCGTCACTGGTAGGCTTGCGATCAGATCTCTAACCCCTAAAACTACTACGTCGCCGCCTCGGTGATGTACTCCAAACAAGAGTTTCCGAGCTCCAGATAAGCCGATAAAGTCATGATTCCGATGGAGCTGGAAGCGTCTTCGTCTTTACCGGAAAGAAGCAGCCATCGGCAAAAATCAAACATGCGTTACTTCTGGACATTTACCTTAGCACCTGTGCTGTCACTATTGCACGTACTAATGATATGTCTAGTCGCCAGTGTACCGAAAGCCGCGGAAGCCACGGATAATTCGGATCTGCGTGAGTCCGGACGATGTCGCCTCATCGTATACTTTCCACATGCACCGCGCTTGTACAGAAACCACGACACGTACCATACGTCGGACTTGCATGTGCTCATAGACGGCGGAGTTTGCCCAGCATCTGGATCTCACTTCCACCTACACTCCATCGTAGTTCCCGACGGCTCACCTTGAGTCATGACTATTTCGAGATTTGGACTTCACCACTCAGTGGCCGGCCGGCCAGCGCTCGCGGCCCGCGTCTCGCCAAATGCAGCGCTTGCTTTTCTGAACCGGCGCGAGTTTCGCAGGCGTCGCTCTGCCGACATCGTGCCGATTAGCCTACAGATGAAGCTCCAAGAAGACATTTGCACATGACTGCACTCGCCCACTGACAAGTCCTCACCCCGAACGCACGCAGTCGTTGAACGCGTCGTAGTAGCAGCTCGAAACATACGTCATAGTGAGATTTGGCGTCACGCCGAGTCGACTCTCTCGCCCAAACAAACACTGTACCGAGTAGGCCTGCGTGGCGTATCCAGCGCTGGACCTGGCGTGTTTCGTCCACGCCATGGTCCATCAATGTCAAGCAAACCAGAGCTCACTCTTTCTGTGCTGCGGCATCCACCACTCATTGAGCAAAAGGGCACCGCAAGCATGATGGCTCCAATCGGCGCCCGGTATTTCAGCCTATACAGTCTGTCGAAGCATGTGGCCACCTTACCATCATCTTGCCACCAATCACGTACAGAGATGACAGGCAGATAGCAGCCACCGATAGCTGTCAGCCGTCTCTTTGAAGCTAAATTCCCACCCGTCAAGTGACGATGTTCGATAGGGAAGGGCCAGCGGCGCTTCATCACCAGTTCAGCAGCATCTGGCCACAAGCTGCGGAGAGGCTCTTTGCATTTCGTCCTACCGCCCGCTTTCACCATCACGCCAGGTGACTGCGTTCCACCGTGTGCCTCACCGGGTGACTTGCTAGTGAGTCTTTTCAATAATGACTGCGCTGACTTTGCCCAGCATCTACCGAACTATCTTTCACCCACCTGCATCGCTCCGATGGTATGACGACGCAACGGACTCCGCCAGCGACGCGACGGATGGAAAGCAAAACAACTCCGTGCATGCGCCACGCAGCAGGACCGGCACCCACCACCAGGCTGATTACGAATGGACTACACTTACGTGGCACCATCACCTCTATACAAAGTGCGACGTCGCACAATGCTTCTGTGGATGGAACATGCGATTGCGATTCCGAAGTGGAACCTGATGCCCAGGAACCTTGAGCGTAAAAGTGCGAGTAGGTAATGAGCGGTCATTAATTATAGACCTGAGACCCAAAGCGCAGACTAAGTGGTTGTTTTCAGCATTTCATTTACCGTTAACAGTCGCAGGTCAGCATGTTGTTCCTGAGAGCAGTTAGCCGGTGGCTTGCTATCCTCATCACGTAGGCCCGAGCGTGCCATTAGTAGTTCCGGAAGCGCCGCCTCTTCGATCGCGTGGCAAGTACACCTCAAAAGCGACAACTCCATCTCTTGGTTCTATCTGCTGCTGTAGCCTCTTTGCTGGCCGAACTCCCGCGAAAGTTTCGACGAACTGTACAGTCCGTCCCGATTCCTTCCTGGCCAGCAACTTCTGTGGTGCGCGGTGGTGGTGGTGCGCGCGTGCCACAAACGCTGCCAATGCGTCAATCTCCTGCGCACCATGTGGGCGGAGATTTGCACAGAGCTCCATTCACCTTTACGCCGATGACGACCTATATCACCCTCCGCCCCATATTCAGGTCTTCCACCGTGAATCCCTGGCAGCGGCTGGCGTGGACCCAGAGATCGGCGTCTTTCCTGCCCTGGCACTCCATATAATCATCGCGACGCTTTACGTGCAACGTACGACCACTTTTTCACGCCTCTCGCGCATGACTCTCCGCGACCATGTGCGTCCGCTATTGCTAGCGCGGCCTCTAAGCGCAACCGTGATGTTTGAGCAAGTCTCACGCAGTCTCTACCATTTGCAGTCGATTTTTGGGCTGACCTTTATTTGCTTGTTAACGATCACCTCAACACCTCCGCAATTTAACTTCTGGGAAGCTATTGAGTCCGGGAATCTATTTAGCAAATTTTGACGGTCTGCAGTGGTTTGGTGTTACTAAGGGCGGCGCTTCCATCATCAGAACTTCGCTGAATCACCGTCCCTGCGTACGAGATACCACTTATCGAGGCACCGCAGCCACATCATGTTCATTACGTCGCGCATGGCGGGCACCGGAAATTTACCCATTTGGCCATTAGCCATCAGCCAATAAACATAATTCTAAATCGGTGCTGTGCCCTGAATTTGTGATGAACTCCGCGTCCTGTTAGTTTGAATTCCACCTAACCAGACGCAGCCAGCGCTCACGGTTCGTCCGTTGCGATCGGTCGTATTAAAATGAGAGTAGGCACTGACCGCTCTGTTTATCGGTACTATCCTGTAATTTTGTGGCTGTTTAAAAACCGTTTTCGTTCTGAAAGCCAGACTAAAGATCGTATCAGGCGAATTCTGGACAAACCTCTTTCTTCCGAGGTTTCAAACCACTCCCCGTAGAGAATGGTTCATAAGGAACGTTAGAAATAATCGCGTAGATGTGGTTTTAGTCGTAAGCCGCGTATTCATACGAGCATGGTAGCATGTATGGGAAGCAGCGGAGGCAGATCAGCGAAAAGCCCCGCCTACGGTAATAGTTGTCGCTATCGAAACTCTTTAAGCCTCGGTATTTTACCGCACCAACGGTTTGAAATGTTGATCTCGGCTATGCAGGCAGGGCTGTGCGTACGGAAGATGAAACGGAAGCTGCTTATTCGAACACAATAACCGTGTCCTCTGGATGGTGCCACCCGAATCTCTGTCCAAAATGAGCCAGTCCAAATCTGCTGCAATTCAACACGCCAGGGTATCCTGCGCAAATCCGCAAAGCGAGACTGCGCCGTACGTTCTTCGTCCTCCATCTAGATTCAATTCTCCTGTCCTCGATCCGCATCACAACCACTCTGGATCCCGCTGAAGAGGGGAGTCAACTCAAACCTGATCTGAGACACAGTCGAACACGCAGCGTGCCGGCCGACCGCCGTATTCCGTGGCTAATGTTCGAATGGGTTAAATGTCTGTAGATCTGCCGCTGGATCGGGTCACACGGAGGTACAGTTCACGACATCATTGAGGCTGGCGGATCGGGCACGATCGCGTTAAAACAATAATAATTCAAATGATCACCGTTGTTGTCGCGGAAGCTCGTTTTGCATAGATTTTGACGACCGCGAATTGCGCGGCGAAGCGGCGGCGTGGTCTATTTATCCTGAAACGATCTCTTTCTGGCCCCTTTGGTTATAAGTCAAAATCAAATATATATCCCTACTCAACCCGTCGTCAATCTACCAACTTTGTGACATTCCGAAACGCCGCTGTCCTTACTGTGGTAAACAGCGTATAGTTCGTTGTCAATTCGCTCAATTACTAACATTGAATGCCACCAGTGCGAATACTTCACTAATAATTACCAATTATCTCTACCACTACCACTACTACCACTACTACCAATACTATTTCATTTCATTTCCTTGCTTCGGCTACTACAAGTCGCCACATTACTAATGCTACCACAACCGCCACGCCATACTACCACTATTAATACCTTCACTCACACTTCTGCGATACCATAGCTACTACCATTAGATTACTACCGCAAGCTACTACGACTTTGCTACAATTCATGCTACGCCACTACTCGCTACAACTGCTACTACCACCGGACCAATAAAACCAATAATACTACCACAATTAATACCGCTACCACTACTACCATTACTACCGCCACTAATACGTCTACTAATAAGCCATTACGCCGACTCGCCTACCACTAAGACTGCCACTCACTATTACCACCTTCACCATTGTTAATACTACCACTGCAAATGCCTGCGTCTTCTACGAATTTTACCCACACTACCACCACTAAAACCACCGCTACTACCGCTCCCACTACTTCTGCTGCCACTCTTCATATTAATTCTTGCCACTAGTATTACTACTACTTCTACGACTACTACTGCTACCATGTTACTATTTATTCTACTACTGCTGCAGCTACCACTACTACTGACGCTACCGCCGCCCTCGTCATAGAGACTCTCTCAGATCAATCAAAGTCGTAATGCCTATGCCTGAAGTGAGGCCTCATCTATTAAAATGCATTCTGTTTGTAGACTGCAACCCAGAGTTTTCGCTGGCAGTTGTATAGCAAACGAGCAAGGTGTTGGAATAATGCTAGTGAATATGAGATCGTGTAATGAGTGTTCTGGCCTAGTAGCCATCATCAGGCAACTCTAATAAACTACGTAGATGGTCTGGGGTCTGGGTTTCGAACTCTTTAGTCACCAGAATGGCTCATGTCTGTGATTTTTGTATGGCTTTGACTGTTGGCCGCTAATAGACCAATAAATGGTTGCTACGGGCGCTCTGTGGTTTTTGTCGTGTAACTATGCTGTGTTCTCTTTGTTGTGTTAATTTTCTTTTTCCTCTCATAGTCTACCCTAATAACAAAATGTTTAAATTATTGCAGAATTTCCACTCGACTACAGAAGCGCTTTGATTCTGCATCAACACCGCTCTCAGCTTCTGCATTTCAGTCAGTTTCACACGTAAGGTAGCACTTTTATAAATGGTAATGACAGAGTCGCTGCTATGCCGATGTACGGCAATCCAGCCTCACAGTGGAGAGATGGGTAACATCATCGAGAATTCGCTCCAGTAAAT
>WEDG01002083.1:0-73991 GCA_017591395.1 Schistocephalus solidus | reverse complement strand
AATATATTTCTTCATAACTATATGGTTTGGATTTTCGCATAGTTCATTTATTTCAATATGTTGGACGGGTCAATATCCCAACTCATTTTATCAGGGTTGGTGTCATTTTCTATAACAGTTGCGGTGTGAAAGGAAGTAAAAATTATTGAAGTTGATCGTTATATTAGAAGATCAATTGGTTTTTTTACTACGCTTTATTACTTTTGCATAATTTTATCTCCTGAAATTATTACTTCCAGTCTGCTCTTGTTTTATGATCTTTGATGAGTAACTGCATATCTTGCTGCTCAAAAAGTACCATTAATGTTAGATATGAGGGATGTTTCCTTGTCCAAATATAAAAACACCAGAATTCCCGAGAGTCAAACTGGTCTTCAATGCATTAAAAAAGTAAAGGCAATAAGGGATTCGTAAAACGTTGCTGTGAGAATGGATAATTTTTTGACCACTCTTAAAATGTCAGCATGTGCTTTCGAACGAAATATTGGTATTTTCTGCGCAGTTAGTGTTATTGCATCTGACAATAAATTGCTCAATGTGAGGGTTTGATTAAAAGACTTATAATCGGTATAATATCTTTACATTCTATTGCATATTTCCAAAAATTAATGTAGTAACCTTTCCAACGGTCAGCCAGTGTGTCGAGTGGTTAACCAGTGGACTGGGGAGTTAACCGATGATGAAACCGCTTCTTACCTGTAGTTTTGGTTACACTGGTATATACGTTTCAAAGGCGCCTTGTCGCCTTTTGACCCACGAAGTCGGTTTTTGCCGACCTATCAGACCCTACGCTTACTCCTGCAACAGATGCCAAACATGTTTTAGATGGTGGCCTGATTTTTGGGTGTGTTGAGTGAGTGAGATTTACGGCTCAGCACATTTTTCTAGCTATTCACGAATTTGACCCTCTGAAGCTCTCATGGCATCCCCAAAGGTTTTGACGTGTAAGGCTGCCAACTGATGGCATAATTCCGACCTCGTGTATCAGCCCAGTGTGCTTTTTATGCTGACTGGATTACTGGTGGACTGAGAGTCAGGCTGCAGTGGCTCCTTCTTAATGTAGCGGGCTTTTGAAATTGAACCACGATTTTTCTGCTCTCCATGTGAATCCTCTTATATAATTTTAACCCTATTTGTTTATTCGAACAACAAAAATGAGGGTCATCAGCGCACGACGCTTTGCAACATTTTGAAGGAAGTTCAAATTGATCCATCTTTTTGGGGGCGCATTTCAGGACGATTCTTCATGGTGTATAGAGGACCTTTTTGCTGACATTTATTTTGGAATTTTTCTTTCAAAAATAAAGCGTAGCTCTCTCTCTCTCCTATGACACTCCCCATTCATTTGGGACGGAGTTGCCCATACACTTAGCGGTTGTGTTCTCGGTTGTGCTGGACGACAGTGCGTGGGCTTGGGCTCTCTCTCATCTCCTATCTTCCACACTCTGTTTTGACGCAAGCCCCGGGGCTTGGGATTGGAACAGATAGATAGGTAGATAAAAGCGCAAATCTACTCTCACTTAAAACCAGTGCCAACCCCTGTCTCTGCTATGGAGCACGTGGAGATACATCGTCTAAACTTTTACGGTCAAACTGTCTTAGCGGACATCATAAAGTAGAAAATGACTAGATAAATGGTAGTTAGTTTTTCTACTAATCAAAGCGAGTTCGTACTCATTTTGCTGCACTTAATATTTCCCATCCACGCCACTCAGTCACTTCTTCTCCTGATATATATCATGGGTATGTCAGGTAGTTGTGGAATAGCCAACTGTCAAGTGCCTACTGCAACCTGTACAGATAAGCAGATTTGCATTGGAGGCCGGACACATCAGACATTTATACCAACGAGTTGCACCATGATGGGCAAAAAATAGGACAAGCTAGTTTCCAGTGTTAATAATACTTATGATAGGCAGAGAAAGAGTTGTACGAAGTTAAATATCCCGTTTCTTCAATCTGAAATGTTAGCAAGTTTCCGAAAATCTATTTCTCATACCATGTATTACAAAACGAATTATATAATACCCGGTACCCTGTGCCCGGAAAATTATGAAATGGAAATGGAAGACCTGTGAATTTGAATTATTTGTAATACCTATGACGAGAAAATATCAGTAAATCAGATGAACTTCTTATTGGATACCGGCACTACCTGGGCGTTTTCATTTCACTCCTTTTTAGCAGAAGGATGTACGTTGAAGTATAGTGATAACGGCTGTGAAAAGTCTCGTATTTTGTGTGACAAAATTCCTTCTCGCATATACGCTTCTTTTCAATTTCATATTAAATTGGTTACTCGTGTCTTAACATGTTTTATTAGTTTTCTGCGTTATTTAACTCAAGATCGTGTGCTAGGTCAAAATATTTCACTCAAGTCATGTGTGTGGGATTATCCAGCCATAATAATGTTTTAACTTGAATGCTGCGTTAAATGACAAAAATTACATTTTTTGACGCAACGCTTATTTGCTGGATCATGGTGCGCACCCGATGATACCTCAAATGTCTCTCTATAAAAAGCGCCGCTTGAAGAAGCAAAGTAAGTTACCTTAATGCAGAAATTGCTCGTCTGTTGTCTGTTAATTGCAGCTGTGTATGCCGCGCCTACACGTAAGTGTTTTACATTTAGGTTTCATTCTTCAAACGGATTTGACTTGTCCTTTGCTTTTTGAAATTTGGCATGCTTTTTGAGATTTAATGAATAATTTGGATACATTTTGATTCACAGCGTTAGTTTACTCTTATACAAGCAAAATTTGATTTTCTTGACTTATGTTAAAATTCACTCTATCAAATACCTCAATTAATTAGTTTTTTATGTTGGCAGTAACAGGAATTCATATGACAAATGAACTCAAAGGAGTTGAAGATGGCAAAACAGCAATCATATAAAAGGAAGCAGAAGTCAAATTTCAATGTTTATTCTTGAACACGCTGCCCCGTAGTTTTAATCTAAAAACAATCAAGTTGAAAATCAAATTTTTTTGTATTTATGGCAGCCTGAAAAATATATTCGGAAAATTGGAGTAAATAATTGTAAAAACATAAAAATTAATCAAAAGCAAAAACTAATTTCATCAGCATATAAGCTTTTCTTTATATATTGGACGATAGACATCCCAAGAGGTTTAATTAGAAGTTAAGAAGTTCTTAGGGAAACAATGAGTCAATTGATATTGTAAATTTTCGACGCTGGTTCCCCAGGTCGACATCAGTCTTGTGGTATGTGTACAAAAAACAGTGAAAATTTAAAACGTTTTGAAAAATCGATATTGCTGAATTAGTCCTGTCAATAGAAGTCATTGAGGCTGGACATCTCAATATGATTGGCTACCGGCTTTTCCACTTTTCCTTGAGATTGTTGTACACGGGATCCAATTAGATGTGCCGATTAATTCACTAGTCATCAGAATGAATGACCTCTAAGAATTCCCAGCATCTCTTCGATGGGCAAAAGCCAACAGTGGTCGTTTTGTCCCATGCAAATTTGTGCCCAGTTTGTAGTGTATGCATGGCAACTTGATATAGGTGGTCTCGTCTCTGTACTGCCAACTGATGTTTGTGTAGGCGTGTAGAGACTGATTTTCCTGTTTGGCCGCAATACACAACAATACAACTGTTTCATGGGATTTTGTAAACGGCTTCTTTTTATCTAAATAGCCAACCCTATCCATAGGGTGTACAAGCTGGTTTCGAGGTGTAGTCTTTGGTTTTAGTGCGCCACGTAAATTTGTTGCTTCCGCAGGTGTCTTTCAACGAGTTCAGACACCTTCTTAATGTATGGAAGTGTTCGCCAGTTTTTATTGTGGGCGCATGATCGGAACAATCTAGTTCCTTACCTTTTTCTTTTCCTTTTAATTCTTGATGTCTCATGCATCTATGTACAAAATCTCTAGGGTAACCGTTGCTGGAAAACAGTTTGAATATATAAGTGAGTTCAATTTGGTAAAGTTCCTTGGTAGAACAGTGGGTTTTTGCTTGATTGATGAGTGTGCTGACAGTGCTCCGTTTGTGGGCGACAGGGTGGTTGCTCTCATAATGTACGATAACAAAGCGGCTAAATGCGGATGTTATCCTATATTATTACGAGAGCAACCACCCTGTCACCTACAAACGAAGCGCTGTCAGCACACTCATTAATCGAGCAAAAACCCACTGTTTTACCAAGGAACTTTACCAAATTGAACCCACGTATCTATTCAAACTGTTGTCCAGTAATGGTTAGCCTAGAGATTTTGTACATAGATGTATGAGACATCAAGAATTAAAAGAAAAAGAAAAAGATAAGGAACTAGATTTTTCCGATCATGAGCCCACAATAAAAAACTGGCGAAAACTTCCATGCATTAAGAACGTGTCTGAACTCGTTGAACGACAACTGTGGAAGCACCAAATTTATGTGGCGCACTAAACAAAGACTACACTTCGAAACCAGCTTGTACACCCTACGGATAGGTTTGGCTATTTAGATAAAAAGAAGCCGTTTACAAAATCCCATGTAACAGTAGTAATGTTGGTATTGCGGCTAAACAGGAAAATCAGTCTCTAAACGCCTACACTAACATCAGTTCGCTATAAAGAGACGAGACCACCTGTCTCAAGTTGCCAGCATACACTAGAAACTGGGCATAAATTTGCATTAGACAAAACGCGCATTGTTGGCTTCTGCCCATCAAAGAGTGGCCGGGAATTCTTAGAGGGCATTCATTCTGATGACTGGTGCATTAATCGGCACATCAAATTGGATGCCGTGTACAAAAATCTCATGGGAAAGTGGAAAACCTGGTAGCCAACCATATTGAGATGTCCAGCTACAATGACAGCTATTGACAGGACTAATTCAGCAATATTGGTTTTCCGACACGTTTTTAATTTTAACTGTTTTTTGCACACTGACCAAAAGTCTGACGACGACCTGGGGAACCAGAGTCGAAAATTTACATAATCAAGTTACTCATTGTTTCCAAAGTACTTCTTTACTTCAATATATATATATATTTCCTCGCACTGTTTTCAAAAATATCCCAAAAATAATGGACTATTTAAGCAAACGTTAAGTTTGAGGTCAAGATTCTGGTAGCCAATATTCGTAATCTATGAACCTTGATCTTAAACATCTTAGCAAACGACGTTTAAATATCTGTTATATTTCATTAGGACACCATTTTTTAGAGAAGATAACAAATTAGAAATCGTAAGTCAGATGTGTACAAGGGCAGATCTTTTTACTTTGAGAATTATTTGACAGCTCAATTAACTGAATATCTGTGTTGAACGCCATCATATAGGTTAATACGTATACGAAAAATGTTCGATACCTGTTTTACGACTTTGTGAAATGTTGACTGCGAACCGATTTTCACATTATTATAACGCCACAAAAGCGTGCACAATTAACTTGAAATACAGGTCCGTAGAAATTTGTGAATAATCCACCCTGTACTCACCATATTTTAGCAGCATTCAAAGATTTGTCCTCTGAATTGTTAATCATTTAGAATACTTAAAAGCCTTTTCGTTCTCATACAATTTACAAATGTGAGTATTTATATGCTTGTTTTGTGGTAGTATAAAAGATGGTATGAAAACAGTTACCAATCAATCAGCATGAACTTACATTTTTATCAAAATTTTACCTTTAAAATGCTACGCAAATATGATGCTTCCAAAAAAAGGATGAGTATTCCAGTTAACATATCTATATTATTTGCAAAAAATCAAAAACTATATCAAAACACCATGGGATCGCCATTTTACAACCTTTTATTGCCTAATTTGTAGAAAAATCAGAGAAAAAACGTACGTCATATATATTGATGATTCCCACTGGTTGACTTGCTTTTTTCAAGCAATTTCTTCATAACTGCAGCAGGCGAGCTCTGCTAGGAAATTTTAAAATAAAAGAAATTGAGCTCCCCAAAAATTTCTCATTTTGTTTATTTATTTTCAGTTCAGTGCCGATAGAAAATTAAACTACAGAAGAAAAAGAGAGCTAAATATGGTATTAAAAAACTTCAAGGGAGATCAAAATGGTCAGTTAATGCATATGAGCTGTAACACCTACGCCTCTCCTATTTTGCATTTGAACACCTGGAATCCAAACAACGGGGAAATTTTAAACGGGGTCAGTAAAATGGACGAGGAGGGCTGTGAAATGCTCGTTGGGCCTTGGCAATGTGCGGGATTGAACGAGCGTCTTCTGTATGGTCACTGCCTCTGTCATCGCATGCATCAGTTTGCGTAGAAATTTAAACTGTCTCACCTGCAAAAAGTGAAGACAAGTTTAGAAGTTTTTTCATAATTGCATTGGCATATAAAACCGTGCTTCACTAAGTTACGTTTCATATTTCAAAGTTCGTACGACATTTGAAACAAGTTAAATAACTTTTCAACAATGGTTGAAGTGAGACCAAACTAGAAGATGTACGCTTACGCTGCTTAAACATTTCCTGGTCAAGTGTTATCTGTAATAGTTTGGTTTATGAAGGGGTAAATTGACCAACTGCGCTTTGTGCCACTGCCGTTCAGTGCAGTTCGGTTGAAATCCTGAAGTTTTTTCGAGCAGAGGCCATGTTGATACATTTATTTGCAAAATTATATTGTACAAGTCACCTTGTTCTTATACTAACTCCGATATTCTGGACTCTATAATGAACCGGGGTTAAGGTTGATGAAAAGGAGAGCGTGCGTTAGAGGCAGCCGCATGCTAAACCCAATCCATATGCAAGTCACCGCGCTTGCTACTGGCCTGCCTGACCACATGTGGTTGAACTGTCACTTGAAAGCTTAATTCAATTTTGACAAACCGATCTACAAATTGCTTTCAGAATAATTTTGCAATCAGAACGGAGGGTATAAGAGGCATTATTGAAAGCAATATTGACAGGTAATCTTGCATAACCGCAAACGTATGTGAATGGTTTTGTTACAAACTGCACGAATCGATAACATGCGTCAATTTCATAGTTTAAATTTTAATTAAAAGATACATTTTCGAAAGAGATAAAGTACAGTTGGAAATATAAGTCATCTACGTCAGATGCTCAAAAAAATTTTGTAAGGAAAATGCAAAGGGTAGCAAGAGAGAGGAAATAGCATTTGCAGAAACGGCGTACTTTAGGCGAAAGGCAGAGTTATAATTTGCCTTAATGGATTTTCTTACCACGTCTGCACAGAGTAGAAAGGCGCCTAATGCACTAGCTTTCTCGTTGATGCTACCGGTAGTAAAATAACAGAGTGTGTCTCGTAACCCACTTACTACAACAAAACAATTTTTCCTTAAATTAATGCTTTCTTGTGGACATTTCGGTGACAGCGATTGAATCACAAAAGCCAAAAGATGTAGTAAATATAATGCGTCCTGGTAAACCGAATGTCCTGCTGAAGCCATGCTGTATTTGAAAATTTCAGAAAAATTAAAATTCAGTAGGAAACGTTTTTTTATTCATTTATCCCTTGAAAGAACGTTTAAAAGCCAAAAACACAAATAAATATCTTTCCTTAAGTAATTAACCTTGTGATATAAACAATTCTGTTTGGCGGAATATAAATCCATTAATATATTACGTATGATTTACATTTCAAGACAACTGTCCATGTGTTTGCTGGCCCATTTATTCATGCTAATATTTTAAGAGGGAACTCACATAAAATTTAAATATGCTCAATTATGCCAATAATGTTCCCATGCTACCGTCAAGGAAATCTGGCGAGATTGAATATACTGTTTTTATTAAGTTAAAATTAAATATTTGTTTTTGCATATTCAATAAATAACCATATGCTGCAATAACCATATGATGACATTCATTTGTTTCAAATTTATAATATCCAGATGGAATTTTGGGTACGTTTAAAAGGAAAATGCGTTTGCTGCAATGGAAAACAATCTAAATTTATTTGATTACACATTCAAACTTGAGCTTAAAGGAAAATTATCTGCCCATCGTAAATTCATTTTGTGTTTAATGTAATTATCCATCAAACTTCAATTTAATTTTATGTGGCTTCACGATCAATAGGCTTCTTTATGCACCTTTATTCTTACATTCAGATGCAGTTATCACCAGCATACTCAATGGTAAGAATTAAACGAAACCTACGTGTGCATTCCTGAGCTAGACGTTATAAATTCACATTGCGGTTGAAAATGCTATGGGTGTAGAAGAAGAGTGTACATAGGGGAAAACCTTATGACAAGTCAAAAAACATCAAAAATATTTGCGGTGCACTGCTTATAATTTCGCATAAATATCTCAGGTAAACATATCGAACGTCGAAGTATTTAATTTATTTACGGTTATCTGGTCTTAATATTTTTGGGCACATAATCGAGCGTCTTTTTTATGCAAGGTTCTTTATATTTTGTGACGAGATGTATATTTTTGAATTCGTTGGATGTTTGAGTTCGTTGTAGCAATACCTATTTATCCGGGAGTACAGACACAGCAAAATATTGTTGTCTTAACCTGCTAATTATTTTTATAAACCCTAGCGAAGTTTATTATTTAATAACAAATGCAATTAAAACAATTATGCTGTGCATGTTAATTTGCTTAAATAAGTCATCGTGATTTTAAAGCCTGAAAGATACCTATCTGGTTTAAAAGCTAATTTATAATAGAATTCACAAATAAACGAAAATTATATGAATAAAATCGTCTATTTAGCGTAAAAAAGCAGAGGTATGGAAAAACGTAGATACAAAATATTCGTTCTTTTCCTTACATTTATCATATAAACATGTGATCTGAGCAAGTTACTCCTGCAAAAAATTATGTTCTTGAAAAGAAGATCGTCACTTTGTAATTGAGAGGAGGTAAAGTTTCACGCAGTTTTATCTAGGTACGTTTCAATCAAGCCTACTGCGATAGAATTTGAATTTTCAACCAATCAAACTGCCCAATAACGAACCATGCGGTAGCATTTTGACCGTTAATTTTAGTACTAATTCAAAATCTACATCCGTTTAATATGCCTTCATTTATTTCTTGCATGCTGTGATGTGAAAGGTCGTCCGGGTTAATTTTAGCACTCATATGTTTTTTGCGTATTTTAATGCTCATTAAAGTTAAACAAACTATTGGCGATTAAAATACATGCTGCACAATGACAGATACTATACGTTGAGTTCGTTTATTTGATCATTCAAAGTTTACGCAGATGGCCATTTCGTGGAATCAATTCTGTTTTAGATGTGCCTATGTTCATAAACTTGAAATACGATGTTGTGGTATAATAAGCACTAAGTTTACATCCTTTCAAAGTCAAGCTTGCCTAAACAGTTGCTTATGCTTTCTGACTCCAGTTATTGTTGGTTCTGCAATCATCCTCAAATATACGCATATTTTGCCTAATGTGTAAAAAATACTCACAGACAATCTTCTTTCTTTTGAAGAACTGAATATCGATCAAAAATGTTTTGAACTATAATCAAATATGGCAGTTGCTAATGGTTCGTTTTGCAAAAAAGGTGCATTTGTATTTCAGGCAAATTAAAGGATCTATGTAAGAAAGGATTTCATTATTTGCGTCATGCCCAGCTACAGCTGGTGGTTTTATAAGCTCTTGCTCAACTATTAAGCTAATGATTTATGCTAATTTATGCTAAATAAGAATATAATTTTCTTTGCAACACCTTTTCTTCAAATATAACTTAGAATTCCAGAAATTTTCATTGAAACATCCAAAGGACAATTTCGTGTGCATACGTTAGCTTTCGATTAATTCTCCTCAGGCCTTTACACATTATTCGCAAGCGCATCTGAAAAACGATGATTTAAGCTCTAAGGAATACTATTAATCAAATGTACCCGTAAGTCCAATTTACATTAGAACAAAAACAGGATGGGTCGCTCCCTTTTCCTGGAAGTGCATTGGCGTAGAAGTTATGACGGGAATATGCGGCGAGGTGTCTAACGTAAGAAGACGTGGTCCGGGACATATACCCAGTTTGGGTGTTTTTACCACTAAACTTTAAGCGCAATTTAGTGCCCTGTTTGACAGAAAGGCTGTAAAGGATCTGTTCTACCGATAGCATTGAAGGGTAGCTAAAAGTTTTGGAAACCATTTATGACAGAATGGATATGGTTTATTGTTAAGAAAATGGCCGAAATACCACCAAATCTTTCTATGTCAACGACGAGCAAGAAAAGACTTTTTAACAGGGATCCTTTTCAAATTGACGCCGCAAGTCAAGTCTTAAGAAGGTGTCTAAGTCAAGGAAAAGAGAACACATGCAGTTTTCGTTAGGAGAGGGTCAAATAAGGACCATAAATAGCTATATTCTCGCGCAAATCGTAAACAAGTATCATCTTCTCGATACAAGATATGCCTTACGGGCTACTGACAAGGTCAACTAAAGTTTTTAGAAATTTCTTGGACATCGTCTGTCGGTTATCGCAGAAGTGGCTGCAATCTGACTACGTAAACGATTCCTGTGCGAAAAAATGAAATGTATACAGGCGCCACAGTTATCGTGGCTGAAAGCCATCAATTAAGCCACCCACATCTAATAACCTGTCCCGGCGGCCACCATTCTTCTGCGATGATCAGAAGACGGACCATAATTTTGTTTTGTTCCCCCTCCCACTCTTACTCTCACAACCGAACGATTAGTTTTGCTAACCCGAATATTTGACTAAGTTATACAGTGATATAAATGTAAACCCTAACGAGAATTTATCTTAGGCAAACGTATGTTTGCCTGATTTTATTTTGAAAAAGTATTTAGTGAATATTCAAGTTCACATGTTGATTTTCAAATTACAGGGAACAAATATTTCAAAGCCAAAGGAGGTACGTTACTGTTACAAATTCCCATGCAAAAGTTATTGATAAACATTTTCATTCTGACAACGGTTCTACTCAATTTTTCCACCCAGTGGTCTTCGCCATATTTCAAACATTGTCCAAAGTGCACATGCATTCAGAATTTACAGTTATTTCCTACAGTAATGCAAATTGTCCAATTGTAAATATGTACTAAATGTCATTAAATGGGGTTTAAACCTTCGACAAAACTATCAAACATTAATGCACTATAATTTGTGCCTTGGAGATGGCAAATGTCCTCCTTGCTCATTCAATCGCGCGAGTGAATTATATTTCGTAACTGGAGTATTCTGTTCAACCAGTGAAGAAAACCTTAAGAAACCATTAATTTATGTCTTATTTCGAAATACGCATAAACTAACTAATCTGATGAATTTTGGGGCTTATTGATCTTAATAGAACTGAAAACCTATTTTATCTGGTATTTTAACACAGTGAGAAAATGAAAAAAAAAACATTTTATTGATACATGATTCAGATTTATCTATATTACAGTAGCGCTTAGTAGTGAATATGAGATTTATGGGAAGGATTGTTTGCAGCCTGACACATGCAATTTTGTATTTGAAATGCGCTTCACAACTTCCGAATATTTCCTTTCAGAGCAAAGTTTGATAAATTTTCTCAAAGGTAATCATTAACCATTTAAATAACAAACCACAAAGCATATGATTTTTATTCGATGTGACTTGCTTTTTATAAACTTTAGAGAATGGGATGGAGTTAGGTAAGACAAGATAAGATAAGTATTTTTTTATAAAATGCACCAAGACACCGCTTAAAACGATTGTTATTTTAGTCAAAGAACTGACCAGGATTGCCGGTGGTAATTCCGTATTATGTTTTCCATCAGTCAAACATCGCGTGTCGTCATAATAAAACTTAAAATACTAAATTAATCTTTCAGTTGACGGCGATGATATAGGTAATCACTCCTAAACATTCAGCTGGCATAATTTTCGAATTTGTATGAGTTATCTAAATACAAGTGTTATTAACAGTCACTCAATATACGTGATACCCTACAGTTTGAAAATGTACTAATCGTTTTCAAATTTTCCGTTTGACAGTATCGTTATCAACAAATGTGGTGCAATGTACGAGTTTAAATTAAATTTATTATAATTTTGGACAATTTAATTATTCCACCCTGAGTTACTTTATATTTATTGGCTCATTTTAGTCGTACTGGCAAAAATATGTACGTTATTTGTTGCCTTCCGGCTCAAGCAGGCTTCAACAAAATATTTTTTTCATTTTGCAATTTTATCCAACTGTGGCCTATGCAATTGATCTTAACTGACATGTGCAGTTCAGTCACCAAAATAACAAAGTATTTAATATATTTTTCATTGGATTTTAGTGAGAATCTACGTTCGTCTTTTGTCAGGTATATAAGTTTATGCATTGAACCAAATACTAAACATGCATGCACAATAATAAACTCCAATTCAAAGTTTCTTCTTTTGTGCTTTTGATACACAGACGAGGAAACATACGCAATTGCTGGTAGGCGTAACGATTTTCCGAAAAAATCATAAAATCTTAAAACATTTTACTGAGAAATTCTATGTTAGCTCCAACAGGTTTGCGATTCATGAGTTCCTTTTGCATACAGGACTTTTCACTGGTCTCGGTACGTTCGCTTCACAGTTCTTAAACTAATATACATATATATATATATATATATATATATATATATATATATATATATATATATATATAAAGAAAGCAAATATTCCAAAATGATATTTTTCTTGACGGACATAATTTTTCTAACGATAATGATTTTTATACGGTAAACATACAAATTCAGTTGCAATAGTAGTTTACGCTTATCCTGTAGAAATTTTTGGAAATGATCATATTCCTCGTAAGTTTTCACGTGGTCATAGGGAATTTTATGGTCAAGTTAATAGTACCACTGCATTATTCTAGTCAATATAAGCCCAAATGCTCGATGTGTGTTCTTTTTTTGTAAAACCTAATAACTTTAAATTAATAAAAACAGTAAGTTGCAATTAATCTACATACATAATTTTATATATATACTTTGTATATTTAGTACGGACGATAATAATAACTGTGCGAAGTAAGTTTGAACAAATATTTTCTTTGCGAAGACAGAAATAAACATCAAATCGTTGCACATAATTCCTTGAAAATCTATTTTTGATTCTTTTTATAGAAACAATGGAGCCAAGTAATTTCTATTTGAATTTATACTTTAATCATCTAAAAAGAACTTCCAAGTAATGATGGCATTTATAAATGTTATATGTATTATTTTTATCCCAATCAAAAGCCGTATGTTCCCCACACCTTATTTATTTATCATACATTCAACTTTCTGTCTTAGACGCAGCATTTATGAAATACGTCACAGGTCAGATTTAATCCCATAAGATTAATTTTATTTTCGTTAACGAAAATATACATAAAAAAACATTATTACAGATGACATTGGAAAATTAGGGTATGTCCAAAATGTGGTACAAAATAACTTTAAAAGTATTGTTTTGCTTGCGTTTCTTAAAAACTGGCTATTTTACTCATAAAAGGTGCTTTTAATTTTTAAGCGTCAACCTTCGCATCCCGCCTGTTGGGTAAGTCACATTTTGTGTTACCTTAACTTTCATTGGAACCACACATTATGAATGGCTTTTGAAACCACCTTAATAAATATGCTTATAAATTATCCAAGCCTGTTTATTCCTGGTATCATTTTTAATTAATTACAGATGCAAAAAGAATTCTTGGTAAGTTCTTTGATACCTTAGTTACTTAAAAAACTAAAAACATTTTTATATAAATAAATATAACTGAGGTATCATAAATATCCTCCAATAAATACAACATTAATTGAAATGAACTCCTACCTGAAACCTAGCTTTCAAATTTTGAGTGGTTTATATCCAGTATAACATTCTGGTATGGAGTCATGCAAAGTGAAGGTCTTTCTGATTTTAATATTTAATTCCTTAACTTCTTCTTGGAAAAATTATTTTAACTATGTGGCTTTATACTAGGATGCAAACTTTTAAGAATGCCTTCGATCTTTAGTCGAAGATAAGTGAATCACAAATTGTATCGCAGGAATGTCATTCATTATATAACTTCGTGGCTTTCAGGTGGCTATTGATATTAAAATAAGACTTGAAAAAGGTTGAAAAGTATTGATTTGCTTGCATTGATTCAAATCTATTATTTTACTGCTTACAAGTGCTTTTAATTTTATACCTGATACCTCGTCTCACCTGTTAGGTACAAAACATTTTGTGTTACCTGATCATTCACTGTAACCACTTAAAGTGAAAGCTTTCGTAAATTTACATGATAAGATATACTGATAGATTATCCAAGCCTGTATTTTCCTGGTATCACATTTCATTAATAACAGATGCGACTGGAGTTTTCGGTAAGTTCTTTGATACCTTAGTTTCTATCACAATTATGATGATATTTATAAGAATAAATATTACTATGAGGCAACCTAAACATCTTCTCATCCATGCAAGATTTATGTTTGTGCTTACAAATCTTAATACTAGATTTCAAACTTTAATTACTTTTATTCGTAATAACGTTTGTATAGGTATTCAGTCATGTTAAGTGAAAATGTTCCTGTTTTAAAATTTAATTCGTTCTTTTTTACTTAAAATTAATATTTTTCTATGTTGCATTTAAATAGGATTTAAACTTTTCAGAACGCCTATTAAATTAATTCGCAGATAATCGGATCACAAATTATATCGCATGAATTTCATTCATTGTATTACGTCGTGGATTCTAAAGAGCTATCTTTATTTAACCAAGACTTAAAAATATCTTTAAAAAAATTCTTTTGCCTTTTGGTCTTCCTTTTTGTATTATTTGATTTGCTTTCTTACTTTTCGAATTACAAATTTAACTACATAGCTTTATAAAAGGATGGAACATTTTTGGAACGACTTTACTATGGATTCATAGATAAGCGGATCAAAACTAATATCGCATGTATTTCACTCATTGTATTAAGTCGTGGATACTTAAAAGCTATTTATCTTACACCAAGACTTAAAAATAACTTGCAAATATTATTTGTCCTGTGGATTTTATAAACTGTCTTTTTACTCCTAAGAAGTGTTTTTATTTATTTAAACGGATACCTTCTCGTCAGGCCTGTCAGGTTAGTCATATTTTAAGTAATCTTAATTTTCCCTGTAACCTTATATGATGAATGATTTTGCGAACTTATCTGAATAAATATGCTGATTAATAATCAAAGATTGTTTATTCATGGAATCACATTTACTTAATTACAGATTCAGAAGGAATTATCGGTTAGTTCAGTGTTACCTTAGGAACTTCAATAACTAAGATCATTTTTATAGAAAGAACTATAACAATTAGGCAACATAAATATCCTCCTAACCAGACAACATTTATTGAAATTAAGTCCGTTCTCAATCCACGTTATCAAAATTTAAAGGTTTTATATTCAGTATAAAGTTTGTACAGGTAAGAAGTCATGCATCCTGAAGGGCTTCCTGTCTTTTATATTTCATTTGTCAACTTATTCCTGTTATAAAAATCTAACTATGGAGCTTTATTATTGGATGCAAAATTTTCAGAACGTCATTCATTGTAATACTTCGTAGCTTAAAAGGGGCAATAACAAAATAAAAAAGCTAAAATAACTTGTATTGAAATGATTGCTTGCGTGTTTTTAAAAACTGACTTATTACTCCTAAGAATTGCTTTTAATGTTTTAGCAAATACCTCGTCTCACCTGTCAGGTTAGTCACATTTTGTGTAAAATTTTCTATCACTGAAACCACATCTGAGGAATAATTTTGCAAACTTACCTGATATGATATGCTGATAAATTATCCG
Organism: Schistocephalus solidus; assembly: GCA_017591395.1. NCBI lineage: Eukaryota > Metazoa > Platyhelminthes > Cestoda > Diphyllobothriidea > Diphyllobothriidae > Schistocephalus > Schistocephalus solidus. Next base: position 58,280 of record WEDG01002083.1, on the reverse strand, counting down.
AGCCTGTTTATATCTCGTTACATATTTTAATAAGTGCAGATGCAAATAAAGTAATAGGTAAGTTTTTGAAACCTTAGTAACTTTAACAGATACAAACATTTTTAGAGAAAGATATATTACTATGCGGCAACTATTATATCATCTCATCGATCGAATATACATTTTAAAGGAAGTCCTCGCTTTATCCTAGCTATCAATCGTACAAGTTTCTTTTTTCAGTATAGCTTTTGTACAAATATGAATTCTTGCAACGTGAAGGTCTTCCTTTCTTTTATATTTGATTCGCTTACCTAATTTTCGAATAAATAATTTGCTACATAGCTTTATAAAAGGATAAGAACTTTTAAGAAAGACTTAACAATGGATTCGTAGATAAGCGGATCAAATATTTTATTGCATGAATTTCATTCATTGTATTAAGTCGTGGATACTAAAAGCTCAAAACCTTAAAAAAATTTAAGAAAAGGCACTTTTATTCCTTTCTTAGTTTTGTACAATGACTGACGATTAACCAGGTGCTTAACCAATAAAATAAACAACTGTAAATTAATGCCCCATAACAAAAATGCTGGACTTAGTTTTATATGGGCGGCTTCAACGTCACGCTATGTGTAATGCGATTTAAAATAAACAGGGCTTCCAAGCAAAGTGAACTGAAAATTCACATCAGAGTATTAAAAAATATTTATTTATTCCCATTTAGACATAAAATATGGTCAAAAAAATTGAGTACAGCATCTGGGCGGTCGTCTTCAATAAGAACGTTTAAATGGTGCAAGAATAATTTGAATCGCCAAAAAACGTTCAATAACCGAACGAACAATTCCGGGATAAACTTCCTCTCTGCTGTCATTTTTTCATTCTAGCTAATTAGGTGCTTTTATATCATGAATAACAACAGCTGTAATACCACAGAAATGTATTAGTTCGTTATTGACTTTAAAAAAGGATTTAATTTACCGATCAATTCCATGAACCTCTTAAAATGGCTAATACTTTTAAAAAGACAAGCGAAACTGGAATACTCATAACTGGTTTTAAGCCTTTGTCATTCGGCCCTGTCACCCACAAACGAAACGCTGTCAGTACACTCATCAATCGAGCAAAAACCTACTGTTTTACAAAGGAACTAAACCAAATTAAACCCACTTATCTATTAAAACTGTTGTCCAGCGATGGTAACCCAAGAGATTTTGTACATAGATGCATGAGAAATCAAGAATTAAAAGGAAAAAAGGAAAAAGATAAGGAACTAGATTTTTCCGATCATGAGCCCACAATAAAATAACTGGCAAAAACTTCCATGCATTAAGAAGGTGTCTGAACTCGTTGAAAGACACCTGTGGAAGCAACAAATTTACGCGGCGCACTAACTAAAGACTACACTTCGAAACCAGCTTGTACACCCTACGGATAGGGTTGCCTATTTAGATAAAAAGAAGCCGATTACAAAATCCCCTGTAACAGTAGTAATGTTGTGTATTGCGGCCAAACAGGAAAATCGGTCTCTATACACCTACACCAACATCAGTTGGCTTTAAAGAGACGAGACCACCTATATCAAGTTGCCAGCCTACACTACAAACTGGGCACAAATTTGCATGGGACAAAACGAGCACTGTTGGCTTCTGCCCATCGAAGAGAGGCTGGGAATTCTTAATGGGCATTCATTCTGATGACTGGTGCATTAATCGGCGCATCGAAATGGATGCCGTGTAGAACAATCTCAAGGACAAGTGGAAAAGCCGGTAGCCAATCATATTGAGATGTCTAGCCACAATGACTTCTATTGACAGGACTAATTCAGCAATATCGATTTTTTGACACGTTTTAAATTTTAACTGTTTTTGGCACGCTTACCACAAGTCTGACGACGACCTGGGGAACAAGCGTCGAAAATTTACATAAACAAGTTACTCATTGTTTCCAAAAGGACTTCTTTTCTTCAATATATATATATATTTCATCGCACTGTTTTAAAAAAATACGAAAATTAATGGACTATTTAAGCAAACGTTAAGTTTGAGGTCAAGTTTTTGGTAGCCAATATTCGTAATCTATGAACCTTGATCTTAAACATCTTAGAAAACGACGTTAAAATATCTGTTAAATTTCATATGGACAGCATTTTTTAGAGAAGATAACAAATTAGAAATCGTAAGTCAGATGTGTACAAGGGCGGATCTTTTTACTTTGAGAAATATTTGACAGCTCAATTAAATGAATAACTGTGTTGAATGCCATCATATAGGTTAATACGTATACGAAAAATGTTCGATACTTGTTTTACGACTTTGGGAAATTTTGACTGCGAACCGATTTCCACATTATTATAACGTCACAAAAGCGTGCACAAATAACTTGGAATACAGGTCCATAGAAAACTTAAGTAATCCACCCTGTTCTTACCATACTTTAGCAGCATTCAAAATTTTGGCCTCTGAATTGTTTATTATTTAGAATATTTAAAAGCTTTTTCGTTCTCATACCATTTACAAATGTGAGTATTGATATGCTTGTTTTGTGGTAGTATAAAAGATGGTATGAAAACAGTTACAAATATATCAGCATGAACTTACATTTGTATCGAAATTTTACCTTAAAAATGCTTCGCAAATTTGATGCTTCCAAAAAGGATGCGTATTCCAGCAAACGTATCAATATTATTTGCAAAATTAAAAAAAATATATCAGAAAACCATCGGCATCGCCCTTTTACAACCTTTTATTGCCTTATTTGTAGAAAAATCAGAGAAAAATCGTACGTCATATTTATTGATGATTCCCATTGGTTGACTTCCTTTTTTCAAGGAATTCCTTCATAACTGCAGCAGGCGAGCTCTGCTAGGAAAATTTTAAAATAAAAGAAATTGAGCTCCCCAAAATTTCTCATTTGTTTATTCATTATCAGTTCAACACCGATAGAAAATTCAACTACAGAAGAAAAGAGAGAGCTAAATACGGTATAAAAATTTTCAAGGGAGATCAAAATGGTCAGTTAATGTATATGAGCTGTAACATCGACGCATTTCCTATTTTGCATTTGGACACCTGGAATCTAAACGACGGGGTAATTTTAATAGGGTTCTGTAAAATGGACGAGGGGGCTGGGAAATGCTCGTTGGGCCTTGGCAATGTGAGGAATTCAATGAGCGTCTTCTGTATGGTCACTGCCTCTGTCATCGCATGCATCAGTTTGCGTAAACATTTAAACGATTGTTATTTTAGTCAAAGAACTGACCAATATTGCCAGTGGTAATTCCTCATTATGTTTTCCATATGATAAACATCGCTTGTCGTCAAAATAAAACTTAAACTTTTAACTTTATCTTTCAGTTGACGGCGATGATATAGGTAATCACTCCTAACCATTCAGCTGGCATAATCATAGAATTTGTATGAGTTATCTAAATACAAGTGTTATAAATAGTCAATCAATATACTTGATACCCTACAGTTTGAAAATATACTAATCGTTTTCAAATTTTCCGTTTGACAGTATCGTTATCAACAAATGTGGTGCAATGTACGAGTTTAAATTAAATTTATTATAATTTTGGACAATTTAATTATTCCACTCTGAGTAACTTTATATTTATTGGCTCATTTTAGTCGTACTGGCAAAAATATGTACGTTATTTGTTGCCTTCCGGCTCAAAAAGGCTTAAAAAAATATTTTTTCATTTTGCGATTTTATCCAACTGTGGCCTATGCAATTGATCTTAACTGACATGTGCAGTTCAGTCACCAAAATAACAAAGTACCTATATATTTTTTTTTCATTGGATTTTAGTGAAAATCCACGTTCGTCTTTTGTCAGGTATATAAGTTTAAGCATTTAACCAAATACTTAACATGCATGCACGAGAATAATCTCTAATTCTAATGTTTCTTCTTTTGTGCTTTTGATACACAGACGAGGAAACATACACGATTGCTGGTAGGCGTAACGATTTTCCGAAAAAATCATAAAATCTTATAACGTTTACTGAGAAATTCTATGTTAGCTCCAAAAGGTTTGCGATTCATGAGCTCCTTTTGCATACAGGACTTTTCACTGGTCTCGGTACGTTCGCTTCACAGTTCTAAAACTAATATATATATATATATATATATATATTAAGAGAAAGCACATATTCGAAAATGATATTTTTCTTGACGGACATAATTTTTCTAACGATAATGATTTTTATACGGTAAACATACAAATTCAGTTGCAAAAGTAGTTTACGCTTATCCTGTGGAAATTTTCGGAAATGATCATATTCCTCGCAAGTTTCAACGTGGTCATAGGGAATTTTATGGTCAAGTTAATAGTACCACTGCATTATTCTAGTCAATATAAGCCCAAATGCTCGATGTGTGTTCTTTTTTTGTAAAAACTAATAACTTTAAATTAATAAAAACAGTAAGTTGCAATTAATCTACATACATAATTTTATATATTTACTTTGTATATTTAGTACGGACGATTATAATAACTGTGCGAAGTAAGTTTGAACAAATATTTTCGTTGCGAAGACAGAAATAAACATCGAATCGTTGCAAATAGTTCCTTGAAAATCTATTTTTGATTCATTTTATAGAAACAATGGAGCCAAGTAATTTCTATTTGACTTTATACTTTAATCATCTTAAAAGATATCTCAAATAATATTGGCATTTATAAATGTTATATATTTCATTTTTATCACAATCAAAAGCCGTATGTTCCCCACATCTTGTTTATTTATCATACCTTAAACTTTCTGTCTTAGACGCAGCATTTATGAAATACGTCACAGGTCAGATTTAATCCCATAAGAATTAATTTTATTTTCGTTAACGAAAATATACATAAAAACATTATTACAGATGACATTGGAAAATTAGGTATGTCCATAATGTGGTACAAAATAACTTTAAAAGTATTGTTTTGCTTGCGTTTCTTAAAAACTGGCTATTTTACTCATAAAAGGTGCTTTTAATTTTTAAGCGTCAACCTTCGCATCCCGCCTGTTGGGTAAGTCACATTTTGTGTTACCTTAACTTTCATTGGAACCACACATAATGGATGGCTTTTGAAACCACCTTAATAAATATGCTTATAAATTATCCAAGCCTGTTTATTCCTGGTATCATTTTTAATTAATTACAGATGCAAAAAGAATTCTCGGTAAGTTCTTTGAAACCATAGTTACTTTAAAAACTAAAAACATTTCTATATAAATAAATATAACCGTGGTATCATAAATATCCTCCAATAAATACAACATTAATTGAAATGAACTCCTACCTGAAACCTAGCTTTCAAATTTTGAGTGGTTTATATCCAGTATAACATTCTGGTATGGAGTCATGCAAAGTGAAGGTCTTTCTGACTTTAATATTTAATTCCTTAACTTCTTCTTGGAAAATTATTTGAACTATGTGGCTTTATACTAGGATGCAAACTTTTAAGAATGCCTTCGATCTTTAGTCGAAGATAAGCGAATCAAAAATTGCATCGCAGGAATGTCATTCATTATATAACTTCGTGGCTTTCAGGTGGCTATTTATATTAAACTGAGACTTGAAAAGGTTGAAAAGTATTGATTTGCTTGCATTGTTTCAAAACTATTATTTTACTGCTTACAAGTGCTTTTAATTTTATACCTGATACCTCGTCTCACCTGTTAGGTACATAACATTTTGTGTTACCTGATCATTCACTGTACCACATAAAGGGAAATGTTTTCGCAAATTTACATGATAAAATATACTGATAGATTATCCAAGCCTGTATTTTCCTGGTATCACATTTCATTAATAACAGATGCGACTGGAGTTAACGGTAAGTTCTTTGATACCTTAGTTAATTTTAAAACTAAGATGATATTGATAGAAATAAATATTAACTTGAGGCACTATAAATATCATCCAATCCATGCAAGATTTATCTTTTGCGTTCATATCTTTATCCTTGCTTTTAAACTGTAAGAAAATTAATTCGCTATAAAATTTGTTCAGGATTTCAACCATTTAATGTGAACGTCTTTTCTGTTTTATTATTTAATTCGATTAATTGTACTTGGAATTCTTATTTTTTATGTAGCATTATAATAGGATGCAAACGTTTTAAGAAGGCCTTTTAAAATGATTCGCAGATAATCGAATCACAATTTTAACGCAGGAATGTCATTCATTATATTACTTTGTGGCTTCCTGTAAGGTACATCACATTTTGTGATAAATGATCATTCACTGGAACAACAAATAACGAAACGTTTTGCAAACCTACATGATTAGATATGCCGATAAATTATCCAAGCCTGTGTTTTACTGGTATCAAATGTCATTAATAACAGATGCGACTGGAGTTATCGGTAAGTTCTTTAATAACTTAGTTTCTATCATAATTAAGATGATATTAATAAGAAGAAATATTACAATGAGGCAACCTTAATATCTTCTCATCGATGCAAAATTAATGTTTGTGCTATCAAATCTTAATACGTGCTTTCAAACTTTAATAAATTTAATTCGAAATATCGTTGGTTCAGGTATTCAGTCATGTTATGTGTAAATCTTCCTGTTTTATAATTAAATTCGTTCTTTTGTACTTAAAATTAATATTTTTCTAGGTTGCATTGTAATAGGATGCAATTTTTTCAGAACACCTATTAAATTGATTCGCAGATAACCCGGATCACACATAATATCGCATGAATGACATTCATTGTATAACGTCGTGGATTCTAAAGAGCTATTTATATTTAACCAAGACTTAAAAATAACTTGTAAATATTCTTATGCCTGTAGATCTTCCTTTTTAATTATTTGATACGCTTACTTACTTTTCGAAAAACTATTTTACTACATAGCTTTATAAAAGGATGAAAACATTTTAAGAACGACTTAAATATGGATTCGTAGATAAGCGGATCAAAAATTATATCGCATGAACTTTATTCATTTTTATTAAGTCGTGGATACTTAAAAGCTATTAATCTTAAACGAAGACTTAAAAATAACTTGTAAATATTTTTTGCCTGTGGGTTTTATAAACTGTCTTTTTACTCCTAAGAATTGATTATATTTATTTAAGCGGAAAGCTTCTCGTCAAGACTGTCAGGTTAGTCATATTTAGTGTAATCTTAACTTTCCCTGTTACCTTATATAATAAGTGATTTTGCAAACTTACCTGAATAAATATGCTGATTAATAATCAAAGCTTGTTTATTCATGGAATCACATTTACTTAATTACAGATGCAGAAGGAATTATCGGTTAGTTCTTTGCTACCTTCGGAACTTCAATAACTAAGATCATTTTTATAGAAAGAACTATAACAATGAGGCACCATAACTATCCTCCTAACCAGATAACATTTATTGAAAATAAGTCCTATCTCAATCCACGTTATCAAACTTTTAAGGGTTTATATACAGTAAAACGTTTGTACAGGTAAGAAGTCATGCACCCTGAAGGTCTTCCTGTCTCTTATATTTCATTTGTCAACTAATTCCTGTTATAAATATTTTACTTTGTAGCTTTATACTTGGATGAAAAATTTTCAGAACGTCTTTGCTATTAATTCGTTTATCACAAATTGTATCGTAAGAACGTCATTTATTGTAATACTTCGTAGCTTAAAAATGGCAAAAACTCTAAAACAAAGAACGGAAAATAACTTGTATTGAATTGATTTGCTTGCGTGTTTTTAAAAACTGACTTATTACTCCTAAGAATTGCTTTAAATGTTTTAGCGAATACCTCGTCTCACCTGTCAGGTTAGTCACATTTTGTGTACAATGTTCTATAACTGGAACCGCAATAGAGGAATAATTTTGCAAACTTACCTGAAAAGATTGCTGATAAATTATCCGAGCCTGTTTATTTCTCCTATGATATTTTAATAATTGCAGATGCAAATGAAGTTTTAGGTAAGTTTATGATACCTTTGTTACTTTAACAAATACAAAAATTATTATAGAAAGAAATATTACTATTTGGCAACATTAATATCCTCTCATCCATCCAATATAAATTTTTAGGAAGTCCTCGTTTAATCCTAGCTATCAATTGTACAGGGTTCTTTTTTTCAGTATAGCTTTGGTACAACTATGAATTCCTGCAACGTGAAGGTCTTCCTTTCTTTAATATTTGATTCGTTTACTTACTTTTCGAATAACTAATTGACTACATAGCTTTATAAAAAGGTGGAAACGTGTTAGAATGACTTTACTATGGATTCGTAGATAAGCGGATCAAAAATTATATCGCATGAATTTCATACATTGTATTAAGTCGTGGATACTAAAAAGCTATTTATCTTAAACCAAGACTTAAAAATAACTTGTAAATATTCTTTGTCCTGTGGATTTTATAAACTGTCTTTTTACTCCTAAGAAGTGCTTTTATTTATTTTAGCGGATACCTTCTCGTCAGGCCTGTCAAGTAAATCATCTTTTGTGAAATCTTAACTATCCTGGGAACCTTATATGATAAATGATTTTGCGAACTTACCTGAATAAATATGCTGATTAATAATCAAAGATTGTTAATTCATGGAATCACAATTACTTAATTACAGATGCAGAAGGAATTATCGGTTAGTTCTTTGCTAACTTAGGAACTTCAATAGCTAATATCATTTTTATAGAAAGAAATATAACAATGAGGCACCATAACTATCCTCCTAACCAGACAACCTTGATTGAAATTAAGTCCTTTCTCAATCGACGTTATCAAAATTTAAAGGTTTTATATTCAGTATAAAGTTTGTACAGGTAAGAAGTCATGCATCCTGAAGGTCTTCCTGTCTTTTATATTTCATTTGTCAACTTATTCCTGTTATAAATATTTTACTTTGTTGCTTTATACTTGGATGCAAAATTTTCAGAACGTCTTTGCTATTAATTCGTTAATCACAAATTATATCGCAAGAACGTCACTTATTGTAATACTTCGTAGCTTAAAAATGGCAAAAACTCTAAAACAAAGAACGGAAAATAACTTGTATTGAATTGATTTGCTTGCGTGTTTTTAAAAACTGACTTATTACTCCTAAGAATTGCTTTAAATGTTTTAGCGAATACCTCGTCTCACCTGTCAGGTTAGTCACATTTTGTGTACAATGTTCTATAACTGGAACCGCAATAGAGGAATAATTTTGCAAACTTACCTGAAAAGATTGCTGATAAATTATCCGAGCCTGTTTATTTCTCCTATGATATTTTAATAATTGCAGATGCAAATGAAGTTTTAGGTAAGTTTATGATACCTTTGTTACTTTAACAAATACAAACATTATTATAGAAAGAAATATTACTATTTGGCAACATTAATATCCTCTCATCCATCCAATATAAATTTTTAGGAAGTCCTCGTTTAATCCTAGCTATCAATTGTACAGGGTTATTTTTTCAGTATAGCTTTGGTACAACTATGAATTCCTGCAACGTGAAGGTCTTCCTTTCTTTAATATTTGATTCGTTTACTTACTTTTCGAATAACTAATTGACTACATAGCTTTATAAAAAGGTGGAAACGTGTTAGAATGACTTTACTATGGATTCGTAGATAAGCGGATCAAAAATTATATCGCATGAATTTCATACATTGTATTAAGTCGTGGATACTAAAAAGCTATTTATCTTAAACCAAGACTTAAAAATAACTTGTAAATATTCTTTGTCCTGTGGATTTTATAAACTGTCTTTTTACTCCTAAGAAGTGCTTTATTTATTTTAGCGGATACCTTCTCGTCAGGCCTGTCAAGTAAATCATCTTTTGTGAAATCTTAACTATCCTGGGAACCTTATATGATAAATGATTTTGCGAACTTACCTGAATAAATATGCTGATTAATAATCAAAGATTGTTAATTCATGGAATCACAATTACTTAATTACAGATGCAGAAGGAATTATCGGTTAGTTCTTTGCTACCTTCGGAACTTCAATAACTAAGATCATTTTTATAGAAAGAACTATAACAATGAGGCACCATAACTATCCTCCTAACCAGATAACATTTATTGAAAATAAGTCCTATCTCAATCCACGTTATCAAACTTTTAAGGGTTTATATACAGTAAAACGTTTGTACAGGTAAGAAGTCATGCACCCTGAAGGTCTTCCTGTCTCTTATATTTCATTTGTCAACTAATTCCTGTTATAAATATTTTACTTTGTAGCTTTATACTTGGATGAAAAATTTTCAGAACGTCTTTGCTATTAATTCGTTTATCACAAATTGTATCGTAAGAACGTCATTTATTGTAATACTTCGTAGCTTAAAAATGGCAAAAACTCTAAAACAAAGAACGGAAAATAACTTGTATTGAATTGATTTGCTTGCGTGTTTTTAAAAACTGACTTATTACTCCTAAGAATTGCTTTAAATGTTTTAGCGAATACCTCGTCTCACCTGTCAGGTTAGTCACATTTTGTGTACAATGTTCTATAACTGGAACCGCAATAGAGGAATAATTTTGCAAACTTACCTGAAAAGATTGCTGATAAATTATCCGAGCCTGTTTATTTCTCCTATGATATTTTAATAATTGCAGATGCAAATGAAGTTTTAGGTAAGTTTATGATACCTTTGTTACTTTAACAAATACAAACATTATTATAGAAAGAAATATTACTATTTGGCAACATTAATATCCTCTCATCCATCCAATATAAATTTTTAGGAAGTCCTCGTTTAATCCTAGCTATCAATTGTACAGGGTTCTTTTTTCAGTATAGCTTTGGTACAACTATGAATTCCTGCAACGTGAAGGTCTTCCTTTCTTTAATATTTGATTCGTTTACTTACTTTTCGAATAACTAATTGACTACATAGCTTTATAAAAAGGTGGAAACGTGTTAGAATGACTTTACTATGGATTCGTAGATAAGCGGATCAAAAATTATATCGCATGAATTTCATACATTGTATTAAGTCGTGGATACTAAAAAGCTATTTATCTTAAACCAAGACTTAAAAATAACTTGTAAATATTCTTTGTCCTGTGGATTTTATAAACTGTCTTTTTACTCCTAAGAAGTGCTTTTATTTATTTTAGCGGATACCTTCTCGTCAGGCCTGTCAAGTAAATCATCTTTTGTGAAATCTTAACTATCCTGGGAACCTTATATGATAAATGATTTTGCGAACTTACCTGAATAAATATGCTGATTAATAATCAAAGATTGTTAATTCATGGAATCACAATTACTTAATTACAGATGCAGAAGGAATTATCGGTTAGTTCTTTGCTAACTTAGGAACTTCAATAGCTAATATCATTTTTATAGAAAGAAATATAACAATGAGGCACCATAACTATCCTCCTAACCAGACAACCTTGATTGAAATTAAGTCCTTTCTCAATCGACGTTATCAAAATTTAAAGGTTTTATATTCAGTATAAAGTTTGTACAGGTAAGAAGTCATGCATCCTGAAGGTCTTCCTGTCTTTTATATTTCATTTGTCAACTTATTCCTGTTATAAATATTTTACTTTGTTGCTTTATACTTGGATGCAAAATTTCAGAACGTCTTTGCTATTAATTCGTTAATCACAAATTATATCGCAAGAACGTCACTTATTGTAATACTTCGTAGCTTAAAAATGGCAAAAACTCTAAAACAAAGAACGGAAAATAACTTGTATTGAATTGATTTGCTTGCGTGTTTTTAAAAACTGACTTATTACTCCTAAGAATTGCTTTAAATGTTTTAGCGGATACCTCGTCTCACCTGTCAGGTTTGTCATTTTTTTAATATTAAGTTTTACTGAAACCACATCTGAGGAATACTTTTGCAAACTTACCTGAATAATTATGATGAAGTTTGAATGAAGCACGTTTTTCCTGGGTTTATTGTTAATAAATCACAGATGCAAAAGGAATTATTGGTAAGTTCTTTCATACCTTTGTTATTTTAACAACTTAAAACATTTTTTTAAAGAAAGAAATATGTTTATCAGGCAAAATATTTCCTCGAATACATACATCATTAATTGAAATGAAGTCCTCTCTGAATCCTAGCTATCAACATTTAAAGAGCACTTTTATTTAAAGCGGATTCCTTAACGTCGGGCCTGTTGGGTAAGTCACATTTTGGGTAACCTTGTCTTTCAATGGAACCGTTTATGAGGAATAATTTTACGACCTTACTTGAATAAATATGCTGATTTATTATCCAAGCTTTTATTAACTGGAATCATATTTAATTAATTATAGATGCAAAAGGAACTATCTGTAAGTTATTTGATACCTTAGTTATCTCAATAACTACAAACATTTAAAAGAAAGAAATATTAATATGAGGAAACATAAATATCCTCCAATCCATACAACATTTATTGAAATTAAGTACTATCTTAATGCTGGTATCAACCTTTAAACGGTTTATATTTGGAATAATTTTTATCCAGGTATAAATCCATGCAAAGTGAAGGTCTTCCTATCTTTAATATTGAATTCGTTTAATTACACTTGAAATTAATATTTTGCTATGTTGCTTGTAGCTTCCAAAGGGCTATTAATAACAAACCAAGACTTAAAAATACCTTTTCAAGTATTGATTAGCTTGCGTGTTTTAATGTTCATTTTGTACTCCTAAGAAGTGCTCTCAATTTTTAGCGGATACCTTTTCGTCAAGTTTTTCAGGTAAGTAACATTTTTTGCAACCTGAAATTTCACTGGAACTACATTTAATGAATAATTTTGCAAACTGACCTGAATAAATATCCTGATTATTTATCTTTTCATGTTTTTTTTCTGGTGTCATTTTTTATTAATTACAGATGCGAAACAAAATATCGGTTAGTTCTTTAATATCTCGTTAACTTCAATTAATAAGATCAGTTTTAATGAAAGACGTTTTAAAAAAGGCAATATAAATATCCTCCAATCCATATAAAATTGATTGTAATGAACTCCTCTCTCAATCCTTGTTATCAAACTTTAAGTGTTTTATATTCAGTGTAATGTTTGCACATGTATGGAGCAATGAAACGTGAAGATCTTTCCATCTTTAATATTAAATTTGCTCACTTTTACTTGGAATTATTATTTTACTATGTATCTTGATAGTACGATGCAAACCTTTTTAGTACGCCTTTTGTATTGATTCCGAGATAAGCGAAATCACGAATTTTATCACATGAATGTCATTAAATGTATTATGTCGTAGCTTTCAGCGGGCTATTAAGAACAAACGAATACCTTTAAATCTTAGAAAATTTGAAAAAACGCACTTTGCTTCCTTTCTTAGGATTAACAATGACTGACGATTAACCAGGTGTTAAACCAATATAATAAACAACTGTAAATTAATGCCCCATAGCAGAAATGCCGGACTTATATTTTTTATGGGCAGTGTCAATGTCACGATATGTGTAATGCGATTTAAAATAAACAGGGCTTCCAAGCTAAGTAAACTGAAAATTCACATCAGAGTATTAAAATATATTAATTTATTCCCATGTAGTCACATAAAATATAATTGATAAAATGTGGTACAGCATCTGGGTGGTCTTTTTCGATTAGAATGTTTAAATGGTGCAAGAATAATTTGAATCGCCAAAAAAACGTTCAATAACCGAACGAACAATTCCGGTATAAACTTCCTTTCTGCTGATATTTTTTCATTCTAGCTAATCAGGTGCTTTTATATCATGAATAACAACAGCTGAAATACCACAGAAATGTATTAGTTCGTTGTTGACTTTAAAATAGGATTTAATTTCCCGATCAATTTCATGAACCCTTTTGAATGGCTAATATGATCTCATAACCATACTGAAAAATACAATCAAAACCGGAAGACTCATTACTGGTTTGTAAGCCTTCGTCATTCGATTATATATCACTATGGTTTTGCAAGGATTAAAGCTCGAACCTACGGCATGTTGGTTATTCTGCGTTTAATATTGGCTGCTGTGCGGAGACTGGCGGGGCTCGAGAGTGAGCTCCAAGGTATGTGTCTAACGTAATCGATGAGCTAGTCTACACCACTTTTAAATAAGACATTTCCTGTGAAAATGTCTATCCAACATATTACATTTTCTTATTATGGATATTAATTATGATAAATCTGTCTATCTGAAGTTAGCAGTAAGCTCCTTAAATTTAGAATGTTAATCTTTTAAAAATTAATTGATATAAATTACAGACATTCATCATATATTGAACAGTTTATGTGCAAAAAGAAGATATATCACCACCTGTTGGATAACCATTTTTCTGCTATGCAACAATACGGTTTCTCTATAGATAGGAAAAATAAAAAAAGCATATTTGCTTAAGGCTATAAGAAATATTCGAGAAAGCCAAGCAAATGGTGTGTTGGGAACGGAAGTCTGCTCGGAACTATTGCAGATTGTTTAACGTTAATTCATTATTCCACTAACACTTCCTTGAAATTTAGTGTTGAGCATTTTTATCTTGAGACACTAAATTAAATTTGTTCTTGAAATATTTTGTAAAATGCACACAAAATGTACTTATTTTATCAAGCGAGGAATACACATAAGTTTTAAATAATGTTCTTAATTTTTAACTTTTAGCAGCGGCTTTTAAATTCCCGTGGTGATTTACCACTCACACCTGAATTTTACATTCAGTGAAATACAATATATGGCCTTGCTTTTTGTTTAAAATTTTACCAATTGTGTACAAGTTTTTCTAAAATGCCTCTTTGGCGAGCGCAAATTTCCTGTCAATAAATTTTTGTGATTTCAACACATCTTCATAGTAATATGGTAAATAAATTTCGTATCGATAAGAAAATTATGGCATTTCGATAAGCCTCGAAAACGGCGTAATATGCATTATATTGAACAAATAAATGTTTAGAAACCTTATAACTGGCAAAGAGTCCATGGCATTTCGTTAGAACAGCCGATATTTAATAAGAAGAACCTATTAATTCGTGGGACAACGCATAGCTTCTGAATTGTATAAGCCACAAGTTCGTACTCTTACCCTCACATCGAAAATAAAGCATGCATTTCTACCACTTCCACACTGAAGACAATTGAGCCTCACAGTCTTCTAAAATTATCTACTGCTATGACAATGTTTACATATGAACATATACCGGACTGAAAACAAAATTTCCAAAATTAATATACGACTACCTATTGTTCGAATATGGTACTATGTGAAATTCCAGGCCAAGGCCAGATACCACAAATGCTTTCTTCAAAGTAAAATAAATTATTCTTCCTTCGAAATAGTTCCTAACAGTAATTATGAAATCTATTTTGCGCATTCGAAACCTTCTTAACGTTAACACATTACACAGACATGTGGCGAGTTAACATGAAAGGACTTAAGCCAGAAGTGAATAGATCCAGGGAAATCATCGAAAATATCTCAGGTCGCTACCATCTACCTCATAAATTGGTTAGTAGAAAATATTTGAAGTTCCCATATATCCACGTGTTTAAAGAAAGCATAAGAGAAGTGGGCTTGAGAATTGCTCCTCCCTTTAGCATACTCACGAAAGTCTCATCCATCTCATCCATCTGATGTGCTTGTCAAATCTCGCGAGAATTTTGGCCTCATCTACTTTAAATGTGTAGCGGGTATTCGATCAATGAGCTGCGATTTTTGAGTTGGTGTCATCTTTCCGCACAACTGTCCGTTGTTCGGCAATTCGTGCCTGTAGCAGTCTTGTAGTTTCTCCGAAGTATTTGCTTTGTTTGACTGCGCCAGATCCAGTATATGACTCCCGATATTTCTTACAATAACAATGGGTCCTTTAGTCTCATAACACGACGCGTAATGATCGCCTCAGGTCTGTGTGCAACATGAACTTTAAGTGGCTCGAGAAGGCGGCTGATGACCTACACGACGTTTTACACAATTTTGACAATCATAACGTCAACCTCTAAGCTGGGGATGAAATTGCCGCGGATAATGACCCACATGCCGGCCATCAAACAATTAATTCACCAGAGCGCAGTCAACCTCGATGAAGGGGGAGCCATTAATTGCCATAGGCATGCAGAAGCATAGCGACTGCATCCTATAAAACTGCAACTCCCTGTGTACGAATAACCCCTATCTGATGCTATCTCTGATGATGGGTTTGACTTTGAATCCGAAACTCCATGCAAATAATGTAGTTGTCTGACTGCTCGCGTGTAATTCTCAATTTTTCCTGGTACTCGCATCTTCGCTTGTATCGAAGATGAACGTGTCAGTTTCTGTGTAGGTGGCAGACTTCAAGGCGCCTTAAGATGTAGGTTTAACTGGAGAACTAACTATGTCGCTGTCAGAGCAAAGGTAACACCAACAGCATGAGCTGGCTTCACTTTATTGGGTACGCAGTTTCTTTGAAATAAAATGAGTAGGACGCCAAGGTGTCCAAAGCAACATAAAGACGACCAAGTTCTACCATTTAGATTAGCAGATTAGCTTACCAAAATTGTGGATAGGTACTTGAAATGGCAGCAGTTATTTAATGTCCACTAGAACATGACTACTCCAGGATCTAAATAAAACTTCAAGAAATATGCCCAGGCCGAGGTAGTTTTTGAGCTGTTCTGACTACATTTACCTATTTTTGTCATCTTGGACAAAGGCAGCGAATGCAATAATGAAAATATAAATTCGAGAATGGGTCTGTGTCAGTAGAGCGTCTGAAAAAGAGGTTATTTACACACCTTCTTGTTTGACTACATAGTGATGAAAACATATCGATTTCGAGTTCTATTCGCGCACATTAGTCGACGCTGATCACCGAGGTGATCCCACAGAAGTGTTTCGGTTTGTCTACCAGCCACTAGCAACTGCTCCAAAGGACAACGTCAGTAAATGCTAGCCCTGGCTTTACGGCCAGTGAATGCAGAGATTTGCCCTCTCCCGCGGCTGACGACGACTTTAGGTAGTGATCACACCGGGCCTCCACCATAACAGCGCACTTTACAATGATGTTCACCTTCATTGGCCTCGCTCACAACCTTACCTACCTCCGCCTCCCCCAATCCCACTAACCTCAGCACGCCGACTTCACTATGTGCGTGGCGTGGGAACGATGAGTATTTGTTGCGAATGCTCACATTGCCACAATGCGTCATCTCACAGAAAAGCACGTGCGCAGGTTTCTCACTCTACATGCCATGAACGATGCTCGACAATGTCCCGCATTGACTGTGGCCACAAAACTCTCAGATCTGTTCGATCCATGTCTGCGAGAATTTTGATCAACTCCTCCCTATCTTCCTCTTGGTGCGGAGTGGATAGAACAAAACTAATTTAAACGGAAGGCTACAAATATGTGTGGCTCCTCAGTGAGAGTGACTTGCCGTTTTTGAATACACTTTCTCTCCACAGACCTGTTCCCTTTCTCTATCGTGTTTGGGCTTGGGACAACCGACGATCAGGCATACGCCTCAAGCGAATTCAGAGAACCAGACCGGGTGTTAACAGTATTAACTATAAAACACTTCTTAACCCTATCAACTTTGAATATTTTCACTATCTAACTGTATAGACTTGATGATGAATTGCCGAAAATATATGTTTGTCAACTTGAATTTCAAAGTTAAACAGGAGAAAATTCACAGCACATAATCAAAGAAAATCTGGCATACTTAGTGTGCTCTATGTCCCTGACTGAGCCGGATAAACGTACTTACTGTATACTGCTGATTTTTTGACCTTTTATTGCCCCAAATACTTTCAGCATATGAAAGAATCTCAGGCCTGACTGTTCTCATTTTACGTAAAATATAAATATCTGAAAGTTTTACTTCGATGCGTGATTAAGTCAAATCCAATCAGAGGATTTAATACAGTATCTAGAAGCAGGCTGGGAAGCAGGCGCACGTAAAAGAGCCTGTGACTGCAGGGCTATACCCAGTGGTATAAGGCTGGCTGTGGGGTATGGATTTTATCTTCCGCTGTCAACCGTTTCATTCCCCTGCGCTTAGCACACCACAATTTCTCGGGCTCGGATTACACCTGCGGAGAGGAGTAACCGACTGATGTTCTGAGAGTCAGGCTGCAGTAGTTCCGTTTTAACGTGACCTCTATGGCACTCCCACTCCGTGGGATCTGAGCCAGGTTTGGAAACACGCCCTGGTGGTGGCTACGGTAGTGCCAGCTACCAGCGCCCTCTCCCGTTTCTGGGCTTCTTTACTTGTTCATTGCATGGGGCCCAGGTTGGGAAGGTAGAGTGACTGCAGAAGATTCCACACAACTATAATCTAATTCACGCTTAAATTACCGTCCCTGTACCAGCTTCCTGTGGGACACACGGTGGAACCCGTCAGATACGACGGTTGAACTGTCATCTCCAACCTTATGCCCTTAGGGGTTTCGTGATACCAAAACTTTTGACTAGAAAACAGGATAAATAGATATATTTAAGGTCGACCTTTCTGGGATACATGGTAAGAGGTATCTTTCTTGTCACTCTCATTAAGACGAAGGTAACCTATAATTTGGTGCATTGTGGGATTTGTAAATTCGTTTTATATCTGCAACAAAAATTTAATTTAAAACTAATTTATCTGTACAAGTGCTCAGTATTGTCATGTAGTTCGGAAGCAAAGTTTTTTTGAGATTTTCGAGCGAATGATGGTCCCAATTAAACAAATAGCACTGACATTGGAAAATAAATCGGTTGCAAGAACAAGCACGATTCTTGTGTGGTGCACTCTTTCTCAATTAACACCATAATTTTAGATGTGACGTCAGCTTTTACGTAGTTTTTCTCCATTACTTCATCGTGTGTAACCCAAGAGTGGTTTTCTTCCTTCAAGTTGGGCTGGCCACTTAACTAAGGTCTGCCCCGGCCAGAAACATGATCAAATGCTTTATTATTTATTTCACATTTCTTGGCAAAGATTTAGATTTCTCAAATTCGTTCAAAAATTCATGCCTGATTGTGAACAGCAAGCAGCATCACGAGATGTACCTTAGTTATCTTTCGTAATTCAGTCTACTCTTATGTCATTCTCGACGCAAAACATTGAATCGTTAGTATTACGAGGAAGGTAACCACTAGCATTTCTTGAGCCATAAGAAATGGGACCTCATGATTTTGTACACTACAGGCAAAAATTGCGGCTTTGTGTTGATGCTCCACAGGAGCGAGTAAATGAGTAAATGCACATGGAGGTGGTCTGAGCTGGCAACCTATTCTTACCTTTGCCTCGTAAAAGAGGGTTCGTTGAGAACACTATCTGAAGTTTCGCTGCTGGGAACGTTTGTGTAACGGCTTGGTTTATTCGTCTTTTCAGGAGTTCACTAGCCGCATCCCTTGAAAGGGCACGTTGAGAATTAGAGTTTTCTTTTCCACAGTAACCTTGGCAGGTTTCAATGGTCTTGCGACAAGATGCTTTTAATAAACCGATCAGGGTATCCATTCTCTCGAAGTAGGTTCTTGCTATTCCCAAGCTCCTCCTTGATACTATCTGCCGAGCTAATTTTCCTAGCAGCAAATTTTTCTAGCAGCCGCAGAAGCGAATGCCATTAGGTTGAAGAAGCCGGTTTTGTGCGCACAAACGAACCTCGTACAAGCTCCGCGCTTAGCTTGGCCAACGGCCGCTTTACTGCATGCATTCTCCCGCGCCATCTCTGTCCTCCCCATCCCCTGGAACGGCTCTTCCAAACACTCACTGCCGCTTATCACACTCTTTCTTATCATCCTCCCTCTATACACACCTCTCAGACAACCCACACAAACGGACGAATATTATCGATTTCATGTTTTAAATTTCAACGACGTTCCAACGTTTCCCTATAACTGTACTGGCCGGTAAAGAAGTTATCGAAAGCTGCGCGTATGCTCGCCAAGTCATCTTTTAAATCTTTTCATTGGAATTTTCGCAGCTTTATTATTTATCTCACATTTCTCAGCAAAGATTTAGAATATACTCTAAATAGGTTCATAAATGCATGCCTGATTGTGAACAGCAAGCAGCATCTCGAGATGTGCCTTAGTTATTTTTCGTTATTCAGTCTACTCATATGTCATTATCAACGCAAAACATTGAATCGTTAGTATTACGAGGAAGTTAACCACTAACATTTCTTGAGTCATAAGATTTTGTAATCTACAGGCGAAAATTGCGGCTGCATGGTGATAACGGGACGTTGAACGATATCATCTGTATCAAGTTAATTTGGGAAACCTCATGAAATTTTCTTTTCAAATGTGCATCACGCAAATTTCACTTGAAGTTTTGATTTCCTCAAAAGTATCCATTTAGAAATTTAAAAAAATTATACCAATTTTCATTTATAAGGTTTTTCTAACGGTTCTGACTTTAAGTGTGAATGAGATCCTTCCGGCTAGTGAGAGAGTCGCTTCCTGTGCTACTAAACAGACACCCCCAATTGCAGGGGGGGCTTATTATCCGTTGTACGACTGTTTTCTGAATCGGAGCCCCCTTATTGAGGCAGCTGTGTGGCGCCTAGCAGGAAGCTACATAATTTAATATTAACTAGGACTGGCATTAGGTGTTAAAAATCAAGCAAACTACACGACCTTTGTTCTTCAAACCCAAGTCTACTGGAATGGCTCTTTTGGGCTTACATCTCACGAAGAGTGACAACACTGTCATGTTTACCTGAGAAATACGGTGTTGTGTCATCAAATAGGTAGAACTTACTTGGCACAGCCACTATGGGGAAGACGCAAATAAATTGATAAGAGATTCACCTGAGAAGGTTTTTAAAGTTGCTGACGGTTCATAGTAACGTGTTTCTTCGTTAGTGTAGGGAAAATAATGAAAGCGAGGAGAAATAATATCAGACAGTCAAGCTCAGAACACAGAGACAGTCAGCGCCGTAAGTTTCAGCTTCCGTCAAAAGGCAACTGATTTCTCTGTCCATACGCAACATGCTGGTGCGCTACTTTATAGCGTACAAAGGTCCCGATGAGTCAGGTTTTTTAACTTCGTTTTAGTTTTTCGCGTATATGACCCCTGGAAAGTAGGTTCGGCTTGGAGACCAACCTGGCCCTATCCTTTCAGGTTCCTATTGCAGAATGGCAATAGACAAAGAGCTGCTTTCATTTAACTTCATGTTACTCGCGCTGTTCGTTGCTGCAGATCGGTTGCAGTTGCTTTTTACTTGGTTTCGTGCCAAAGGAAAACAAAGTTTCGGATATATTTACCTGAAAACATCCAGTCTAGCGTGTGCACACAGAATTTAAATTTTTTGAATGGTTTCAATTTTCCTACTGTGGGCTCATTGGGTTTGAAGGTCGCTGTGTTATTTCCTATAAAACTTGCGCTTTGAAATTCCACAGGTGGTGGTTTAATTGAATATATCTTCTTTGTTGTTTTTTGGCAAACACGACGTATAAATTTATGATTAACTACTTTTTATCCCAACGGTCTTTTTCGTAATTGCAGAGCAGGTCGGAGGATTTTTCCCAGTATGCCCTATTTAGTGTTAACAGAATTCTTTTCGATAAGTTTCAGAACGTCCAGCAGGTGATAAAATTTGAAGCAAAGTGCAGGACGTAGACGATGCATAATGAAAGTCTTCATACTGGCATGTGAAAGTGTACGTGACTCGGCAGTAACGCAAACGAGTGGCAAATTTGATGCATCCTTGATAACGTGTTTACTTTACTTTATTGTTTCGTTTACTTGAAATGACATCAATGTCTTTTTTACAATGAACTTAAATGTCTTTTGCTGGGCCTCTTCTGAGTTCACTTCGATCAATATTATCCTACTTTACCATATTTTACTTTTTGAAATCTGGTTAAAGAATAAATAAGTGCTCAAAGCGTGTCCAGAATCTTATATGCCAAACTTTGTGAAGGCTTAGATACCAACATTGTGCTTTTGTGATCTTCAGTAGACCAGATCGGTTAGCACTACACTCGTATGAGTTGGAATTAAGTTTCCATGTACTTTCCGTTCATAAATAAACGCACACCTCCGTTTTACAGTGTACTTAGTTTAACTTGCTTCGAATTTCATATATAAACGTTATCCTTGCACATAACATTTTGCCATTTTTAGAAGACCAATTTTACTTTCATTTTATAAACGAAAAGGAAGACGAAGATGGAGAAAAAGAAGGAAGATTGAGCTAGTAAGCTTGGCGCGATAAAATTCAGCAAAGAATGTAAACGCTCCCTCTTATGTGAGTACCTCTGGTCATGAGTTTATGTAAAAAACCGAAATGTCAGGCCGATAAACTTCTGGTTCCAGCGATCAAATTTTCGACATCTGATCCACTAGCGCCTTGAAGCAAGACACTTAACAATAGTAAATGAGGTTTTCAGATGGAGCTATGACAGAGTAAATGACAGCTCATTGGTCGTTCCATGTAAGGATTCGTTTGCTGGCTCACTCCTGAAAGTCAGTGTAGAGCCGTTTTTCATGCGATCGTGCGGTGTTCTGATTAACTGCTTTTTATATTGTGTGGGGTTGCATTCACACCAAGCTTAACTTTAAACTCTGCGTTTTTACACTGTCGGCTGGGGCTCAGGGACATTCGCCAAGAGCCCTAAGTAACCATTCGAATTGAAGGGATTACGTAGATGGAGTAATAAGGATGAAATTAAGTCATCGGCGCAGACTGGCCTTGCGTTCAGAATTATCCCAGTCACTAGCACTGACTTCACTTTCAGAGAATCGCCTTCTTTCTAGTGTATATAACCTCATTTTGCGTGGTTTTAGAACTTACTAATTTTCTGGAAATGGATACAGCTTGTTTCGGAAACTTACTTTTTGTTGAGGCAAAGCGCCTGAAGTCAAAGAAACTTGGCCTCAAACCAAAACGTTATTAAGAGGCTAGTTTAGTCGTTTGCTTTCATGCTGATAACTTTCTGAAATCGGCCTACAAAGCAGGCAGTTGTTTCACAATGTTTCAAAACGATTTTTCCGAAAGGCACTTGAAGGTCATTAAAAAGCGTATGTAATGTTTCAGAAGCCTATATTGTGGCATATTTACAATACTTCAACTAAGTTTCAACAGCAGAGAAATCTCCAGTAGGGCAGCTATAAAAATCGCTGCCCTTTAAATGCAATTCTTCAAGCGATAATCAAGCCTGTGCATATGCGAGTTGACGTAACTTTTGTCTTCGAGTGGGACCAACGCACATGGTTTGGTGGAAACTTAGGTGCTAACCCGCGTATAATATTATCCGTTACGATTGATTTGATATCTCCGTCCTTTGAGGGCCTTGATCTGCGGCCTATTGATGTGGGCGAATGTCCTGTCGTTACACACGGGAACTTATAATCAGAACTGGTCAAGCATTTCCCAAATAGAGCTAAGCCGAATGACAAGACCAAATATTCATTTTGCTGCTGGAAAGCCCAGAGAAGCTGTAGCAAAATCGGGCTTACGGGCCTCCACTGATATTTGATTTATATCGTTATTGATGTGGCTATAAGGGTACGTCTGGAGCTTTTAACTGCTTACTTGGGAGCTTTTTACTCCAGACCTCAGATATAACACGAAACGAGTTTGAAATCTACAGTATGGTAAATTATGCAGTATTAACGAGAAGCAACACCAAACCACACACTAGCAGCTTTAATTTACTTAAATATCTCTCCGTTTTACTTTAATCAGGGTAACAAAAGTGGAATTGGATGACATTACACTCCTGAAATCACAAAGGGAGGTCTCAACTACGCGTTACACTCATATCTTTGTGAGGGTGCACGGTAAAACATTACGGCCACTAGTTTGCTTGTGAAAATTCCGCCTGCAATTGGTGACCCACACAACTTTAATTGCCTCCAGCTGTACTTATAACAATATATGCTTAAATCACGCTCACCTCTTACATTGTTTGATTTCTACCCATTTTCATAAACCTATATCCTATCCATTGTATCTAAAATACATTTTTGTAGTGATTGCACAGTTTTTTTTTAATATATGCTTCTCGTTCCGTAATCTTTAGATGTTATTGACTTTGCGAGATCCCGTAACAATGTGATACTCTCTGAGTGAGACGCGAATGGATGCAGCCCAACAAGGTACTTGAAAAAAGTATTTGACGTCCGAACCGGTACGTTAGAACCCAGTCAGTTTAATTTTCTCGTATCAGTCTGTCGCGTATTTCACCCACCCTAGGACCTTCTTTCAAAAATAACTAGAAATCCGCATCCTCCAGGCAACGTCATAGTAGCACTTTAATCTGTTCTTTGTCTTAATAAATCTGCTAAAAACATTGGGGTTGGGTGTTGTTGGTGGAGGAGGAAAGGTGGAGTTACACCACGAACACATCTACATAGGCCAAAAAATTCCCCTGAAATATTATGCCACTTTCATCGCGTCCTTGTTCAGGTACATTAAGTCTGCGTTTCTTCGTCAAAGGCTTTTCAGACATAGGGTAGCATAAACAAAGGGTTACTCAAATCCAAGCCAACCGTGGACACCGTGGCGTGCAGACCGCGATAGCTGGTGTAATTGGGTTTCGTCAAGCAAACAATCGTGAACACGAGAGACAGACGCTTTTAACAATCCATCAGAATCTGTAGGAATAAGTCATCCAAGCGTTCAGTTGTTTGTAGAAGCCTGATTCCTTAAAAACACCAACGGCATGCAAATGCTTTCATGGTCGGCGAGATCACCAAACTTGAATTCAATTGGTCATGTAACAACGCAGCGTCAATTAAAAAGGTTGTCTTCCAAACTTGAAATTTTTGAAAGTTGCTTTGATTCAAACCTTGTCTGGAAATGTGCTTGCATTTCCAATCAGTTAATTTCAATTACACCCCGGAAAATTGTAGAAACAATAGCAGAATAGGCGAGAATAAGGGGTATTGAAGTGAAATGTACAGAGATGTACTTTTGCAATAAAATACTATCGCTACATCCACGAAGGAAACACAGCTTATCCATAATGGTTCATAGTTTTTATCTATTTATTTCAGGCAAAGAACTGGCCTGGAACGGATGAATCTTTGGAAGGCTACCTGAAACCGATAAGCTCAGAAAGAGTCTGCATAAGCTATTCAAATTACCGCCATAAATAGCGTTTGCCAAGATACACTATTCAGATGACCGGATCACTTTTTTCATTTTTTAACTTACTGGAGCCAAGAACATCCTACAAGGCAATCAGCTGCAGTTTTAGCAATCCATTTCTATAAAAGTCCTAATATACATAGAATAAAACAGATTAAGCAGACATAACTTTTCGACGTAATATCTTCCTACGTAGACATGATTGTACGTTGTTGGATGATAGTAGTTTGGGATCCCTTTCTCATAGCAAATCAGCTCATTCCTTACTATAATAAACCTTCTACTTGTGAATGTATCACGATGCACTGAAATACTGGCTGGTACAGTTGTCAACTGACGTTCCCAAACAGCAAGGGTCAAAATATCATGAGTCCCTCTGCATGTGTTCTGTATAGCACTGTCATTAATGCGGGATCTGAACTCCCCGAGTAAAGTCTGATACCGTCAGCTTAGGGGGGCCCGGTCTTTGTTGGCAGGCGTAACCAGGCCTTGGTAGAGATGTCTTTTATGACCGCCTAACCAGGACACGGGAATAGGAACTGCCCCGTTAGGTGGCCTTGCGATAAATTTTAGTAAGGTTAAATATTACCGAGTCTTAAGCCAAACCTAAAATTAAACTGTCACCTGACTCTTAACCCTAGCCTTACCCTTACCCTGAACTCTACAGTTGACACGCCAATAATCTTGACCCTTAGCCTACTCATGACCCTACCCCCAGCTCTGACTGTAACTTAATCTTAGCCTAAGCTTAAGCCTACCCCCTTAAACGTACGCACAATTTCCTTGGAAGTTAGCACAAAGCCACATGTATTGTGGACGGTTCCTTTCCCATGCGCTGTTTGGGCGGGTATAAAAAGGATCCTTAACCAGGCCTGCGCTTTGTCAGCCCCAGCGCCTGTGCCCTGAGGATGCGGTCGGTACGGGAAACGAGGGTGGCATATGTAGATGCAGTGCAGGTCTTAGTCATCATAAATAAATTCACGCAAAATTAACAGCTGCACTCACTGATAGGATATTAATCACCCGATAAGTGACTTTTTGATTGACGCAAGTGAAAATGTCCACCACGTGTCCAACCGAGTGGGCAGAGAAGAGCGTGAATTAGCCCATGTAGAAGTGGAATTGTGCAACACCTACCGCACGATTCATTTCTCTGACATAGATTGTTATAATAGAAAAAAAGTGCCAAGACGACCGAAAGCAGACAAAGCGAAACAACGCGTCCACGCGTGCCAAACACCACGTGCTCCCCAGTACATCTACTTGGCTACAATAAGGTTGACTGGGACCTCACATCCGGGAGAATATCATTGAGGTCCTATTGGGAAGGGGTCCCCGCAGCCTGACATCTGGTTCTCCAGTCAATCCAAAATAGATTTGAGCCACTTTTGAAAACTCGGCGGCCTCGGTGGGATTCGAAACCACGCCAGCAAGGGGAAGGCTTTAGTACGACCAACGCTCTAGCCAAATGAGCTAAGTAGCCCCAACAGGATCCCTGAGTTTATACACACCTGGGTCAAGTTACCCGTTTGGCCTACTGCAACGTATGGAATTCACCAAGTTTGATGCAATTAGCTGACTGCCCAAGCAGGATTTCCTTAGCAACCAGTCTAGAATCCTCCAGATATCTACAAGTTACAATTAAGTAGTAGAGTATTTTCGCAGCTTTTAATAATTCGTTTGACATACCTGTGAAAACCTCAGTGGCCTCGGTGGGAATCGAATCCACGACAGCAAGGGGAAGGCTTAAGTACCGCCAACGCTCTAGCCATCTGAGCTACGTGGCCCCAGTGGGAACCATTTAGTTCAATCACAACTCGGTCGAGTTACACGCACAGTAACGTAGAGAATCCAGCAATTTCGATGCTGTTAGGTGACTGCCAACGCAGGATTTACTAAGCAAACAATATAGAATCCACAAAATTACGTTCAGGCAAAATTAATTAGTAGAGTATTTTGGCAGAACTGGAATAATTCGCTTGAAAAATTTGGGAAAACTTTGATGGCCTCGTTGGGATTTTAACCAAAGCAATCAAGGGGAAAGCTTAAGTACATCAAACGGACTAGCCAACTGAGCTACGAGGCCCCAACGGGATCCTCGAATTAAATCACACGTGGAACAATTACCCAGCCTATCCATCTTCAGCGTATGGATACCACAAATTCTAATTTAGGTTAGCTGACTGCCCATGCAGGATTTTCTAACCAATCAACTTAGAATCCACCAGATGAGAACCAGGTTAAATTAATTAGTAGTAGTTAGTAATTTGGCAGATTGGAATAAGTCGCTTGACACTCTTGTGAAAACCTTGGAAGCCAAGTTGGAATTTGAACCCACACCAGCAATGGGAAGGCTTTAGTACAGCCAGCGCTCTAGCCAAATGAGCTACGTGACCCCAAAGTGATCCCTGAATATAATTATACCTGGATCAATTTACCCGCTCAGCATTCTTCAGCGTACGGAATCAACAAATTCCGATTAAGTTAGCTGACTGCCCAAGCAGGGTGTCCTAAGCGAACAATCTAGTATCCACCAGAGGACTGAAAGTTACATTGAATTAGTATTGTATTTTGGAAGATTGTTATAATTCGTTTGACGCAATTCTGAAAACCACGGTGGCCTAGTTGGAATTCACTCAAATGAGCTAAAAAGTCCAAAATTGTACACTGATTTTAATCCGATTTGGGTTTATTTCACAGCCCAGCTTCTTCAGCATATGTCAACCATAAATTCTGATTATTTTAGCTGACTGCGCAAGCAGGATTTACTAAGGGAATCCATCTTGTATCCTCCAGATGACAGCTAGGTACAAATAGTTAGTAGAGCAATTTGGCGGTTTGGAATAATTCGTTTGACACACTTGTGAAAACCTCGGTGGCCTCGGTTTGATTCGAACCAAAGCCAGCAAGGGAGAAGGCTTCATTACAGCCAACGCTCTTTTCCCCTGAGCTATGAGGCCCCAAATTGACCACTGAGTTTAATCACACCTGGGTCAATTTACCAGCCCAGCCTACTTCAGCGTATGGAAATCACAAATTCTTATTATTTGTGAAATGCCCAAGAAGGTGTTGCTGAGCTCTCAATCTATTATTCTCCTGATGACTACCAGCTGCAAGAAATTAGTAGTCTTTTGGCTGATTGGAATAATTCATTTGAAAGAATATTAAAACCTTGGTGGCCTCGGTGGGATTTAAAACAAGGCCAGCATAGGGAAGGATTTATTACAACCAACGCTCTATCCAACTGCGCTATGAAGCCTTTACGTGATTACTGTTTCTAATCACTCCAGGGTCTATTTACCAGCCCAGCCTACTTCAGCGTATGGAAACTACAAATGCTGATGCAGTTAGCTTACTGCCCATGCATGATATCCTAATCAATGAATCCAGTATCCAGAATACCAATTCCAATTAATTAGCAGAGTATTATGGCAGATTGGAATAATTCGTTTTACACACTTGTGAAAACCTTGGTGGCCTCGTTGGGATTCGAACCCATGCCAGCCAACACTCTAGTGAACTGAGCTACGAGGTACCAAAGGTATCCCTGAGATTTTATACGTTACTACTCTACCAACTGAAGTAATGGCACATTCGTGGTCCTGACAACTGGCAGCAGACTATGTCTGTGATCTGACTGACTTTAATATTATCATTGGTGCGCAGGAATTTCTCTGAGTAAGCAACGTCTTAATGGTGCATAATGGTCAGCCTCGTGAACTTTTCGTCCTAAATAATACTGGACATAATTTTAGTCTGGTTAGCTGCATGTCGACAGTATTCAGTGTAACTTACTCTTTATGAGACTGTGTGATATGCACGAGGACTAATGACAATGATCAGCTTTCGAGATTCTTCACTTTTTGAAGTGGTAGTTTAGCCCTCCCCACACAATCGGTGTGATAGTTGGAAGTCTATAAAGAAAACTCAGGGTTGAATAATCAGTGGTGCATGGAACCATAACTCAAGGTTCCATTTATTGCAGCCTTTTAGAAAGATATGGATGTTAATTTTCAATGCCAGCGGGAAAATTTTCGGAATTCCAATAGGGGGTGGGAAATTGGATACTTGCTTGTCCACTTTTCATTTCATCAAAGCGGGCAACCTGATGGTCTTCAAGTAGAAAAGGGGCAAATTTGAGGTGATTCCCGTCACATTGCAAAAAATAAATTGCCCCTGGGCATATGACGTGTTGTGAGGTCTGCGTTTCTTAGCTAATTTATGCAATACAGTCTTACGCTGACAGAGGGTGTTAAATACCGCCAGCTGATGGAAAGCAAACAACACATCAAGCCACATCACAAAAACTATATGTGACTTCGTAAAAGTCGGAATATTTTTTTCCGTCGAATAAAGGCTTGCAGATATGACATGCTCCGATTAAGAGTGTAAAAATTAAACTTACCTTACCGAGAGATATTGGATTTCCCTACGGAAGCTTGAATTAGCACAGTAGCGAAACTGATCACTATCATTTTGACAGGAGTATAAAGCAACATTTTAAAGCCACTGCTAATAGGCAAACTGCATCAGCAGACAAATATAAGGCCATTTAATAAGTGACGAAAAAGGTAGAGTTTTCGATATGTTTTTCCTCTTGAAACTACCAACTTACATTCATTTTTTCTTCTTAAACCACATTTAAAGGAGTTTTTCACTTTTCGATAATCGTTTTTGGATATAAGACTGCCTAGTATAAACACAAACTGAACACCATGCAATGTTTATTTACACGCTCGAAAATTTACTCAAAAACATTTTTTTAAATTTACCGTGAAATTATCCTAATGGGTGCTAAATAAAACAGTGTACACAGTTATTTATTTAGGCATCCTGCTTGAGTGTAGACATCATGCACAAGAAGTGTTCAATGAACGATGTAATTTAGGCTTTTTATTTAAAAGCCTACTGGTATAACTGCACCCCCTATATGAATTACTACCAATGTTCAATTCTTGAACGTATAAGGTACTTTTTGATTTTCGGTTTACTACATCGGAGCCATCAGCAAGAGCTCTTTGTTCCCCTGCTCATATTTTGACTGTGAGTAAGTTATTCAAGTACAGGCAGCATGCAAAGGTAGTAGGATCTTATACAGACTGCGTAACCTTGCACGCACAGAAATTTTTCGGGCTGGTATTGAATCCATAAATTTAACAGTGCATACCATATAGTTCATGTCTCGTCGTCGTAATTCATGCGAATATGTACCTAACATAGTCAAGTACGCTGCCTCTGAACGCATCTAACTTCCGAGGCTGATAGTGCTCTCAGGTACATATTCCCTTCATGCCTGCCTCCATCTCAATTTGAGTCAAACCCGGTGTGTCGGCACGCGCCATCAATTCACAAACCAACCCTAATTTCATCCATACTCCACGTTCCTCCACGGAACGAACCTTAACGAGGTTTTAACTTGCAGCCCGTAACGTTATTTGGGATGAGATGGTGCCCGCAACACACACACACACACACGCGGGTTCGTCACGAAGAGCCCACATCTTAATCCACCGTCACCCATTCCCCGTTGACTTTCTCTGCTGCCTCTGGTACGTGGGCCTTGAAGCTTTGCGCCGAACGACGTCTCTGGGCTAACCGTAGGCCAGCAACTAGAACGCAAAAACTACGGGTCTGAAGGGTGCTGTCAGCTTAGAGGAGAAGGCACGCATATGCGCAAAATGCGGGTTGTCTTTTTTTCTGTCAAACTACTTGCTTACGAAACTGTGCAGACGAAGTAACTTTAAGTCCATGGCTCGTGGTTGACTTAATGTCCAAAGATGCACCCAAATTCCAAAAGAGAAAGAGAAACAGGCAATAACTGAGAATACGGTGTGATTGCAACAGTAAATGATGGCGAGAATGAGGTTTAACCCTGCTCCGTGGAAAGCTTGACATTTCTAAAGTCACACTTGGGCTGTAAAGCGTTAGCGGTACTGAGCGTTGGGATAAACCAAAAAAATGAACATAAATGGAAAACGTAAATCTCACAAGAGGCCAGGATTGCGCGATCAGAAGAAAGTGCAATTATTTTGAACTTCGCTTCCTTGCGACCGGCCACGTGCCAACCCAAGCGTCATCATTAAGTCTCCAATATTTACTGGTGGATAGAAGCTAATAGCAGTGCGAAAACATCTTGCAAAACAAGCAGACAATGTAGATTTGTGCGGCTGTACGGCCAAACACAGTGAACGTGGCCCTTAAGACGCTGGACGGGAATTAGGAGTTATTTTCTCCGCACGTATCCTTTCTCGACTATCGACTGTACTCGGAGTTGTAATGCTAGATCAATATCTCCTCTCCGTTGATTCAATTTATCCAACACAGTTCTGTCAGGTAACAATCGTGTCCTGAACAACACTTTCACTTACATGGTATTTTCTAGTCATTATTGCCATCTTCCAATGGCCAATACCTTTGTTTTAAACAAAATATCGTTAGAAATAATGGATTTATCTGAAAGTTTTCACAATTCTCAGCGGGTCTATAAACATCCTTCGTCTCTCGAGGTAGAAGGGTGACTTAAGATCGAAAAAAAGAAAAAAACTATTCAACAAATTAGCATTCTGTGTGACTTTGCGGAGTCATTTTTCATGCAAATTAAGAAATTAGCAAATTATCCTGATACAAAAGGCTTATGGTATAATACATATTTATCTGTAAATCCTGCGATATTCTGTATACAAAATACACTCGCATGTTTTATCTGGATGGTCCTTGTGCAACCACATCTTCTCCGCAAACAGAGTTCAGAGTTTACATCACCGAAGATTACACAAAAGTTTTAGGAAGTTTCTCAGCTTGGCTTTACCATCCTATAGCTCGCTTCTTCTCTTCTATTAGCAAAAGCCGGTATCCGGAGACAAATTAAATGCCTTAGGATAATATCACATTGCTACTCAAGTCTGCAGCTCAACTTGGTGTAACGATGGCTTGCATGACTGCCTAACTAGGGCTCGAGAATAACAACGGTCCGTCCAATTAAAATAGGTGACCTTGCGATAAATGTGCGTGTTTTACCCGTCTCTTAACCCTAACACTAACCCTTATATAATCCTCAACTCTATCCTCAATCTTAACAAAAGCCCTGCCTTAAACTTAAACCGTACAGGCTAAAGATGACGTGTGTGGGCATCTAAGCAGGACAAGGGAAGAGAAACCGCCCACATTGCATGTGGCTTTGTGCCAAATTCCGTGGAAATTGTGGTTTGAATTAATGCGAGGGTTGTGGTTAGGGTCAGGTTGAAGCTTGAGGTTAGATTTGGGATTAGGGCAAGGATTAAGGTTCTGGTTTGTGTTAACTGCAGGGTTAAGGTTTAGGGTAGAACTACAGTTAAGGTTAACATGTCAGTTTCGTTTTACGTTAGGGTCACTGTTAAGGTTAAGACACGGGGATCATAAGCCTTCCTGAAATTTATCTCAAGGCAACCTTTATTAAATGGGTAGGACGTTCCTATTCCCTTATACAATTTAAACAGCCGTAAAAGTCATCCTTATCACCTACAGTTAATCAAACCGAAACATTAACCTTTTATATACTCCTGATCCTAAACCCTAACTCCGACCCCAACCCTCGGCTTAATCCTAAACGTAAGTGCTCCAGAATTTGGTGCGAAACCCCATGCACTGTGGCGATTCCTTCTCCAGTATACTGTTCAGGCGGCCAAACAACTCCGTGCTTTTGAACCAAAATAGTATTTAAAAATCTCAGTTGATTCACCGTGAATTAATGTAGGTTCTTCGCGTGAGCCATTGAAAAGTATCTCGAAAATTACGGTCTATATTCGGAGCCGACCTCTGCTTCTGCTGCTTCTCCTTCTCCTATTCACTTCTTGTTGCTAAGATGTTGCCGAGGCAAATAATGCGATCTTTGGTTTGCCCAGGCTCCCGACCTCACCCACGATCTCATACAGCCCCTTTGACCCTCAGATTTTCGTGATTTAGTTGCTGGCCCGCCAGTTGAGGGGGTCATCACGCTACCGACGGGTTTAGCCCGCAGAGAATCAGACAATGCCCACGTGCCTGGGGCGGAAGACGTTGCGGGCGCAGGGGGAGGGAGAGGGAGGGAATTGAGCTCTCTGGGACCAGCCCCAGTTTGCGGGGGGAGGTAAAGGGGGGAGGGTTTATCTCCTTCCATTGGCCGATAGCGGACTACACGAGATGGAACGCGTCAGTGTTGCGGCCACGGCGTCGCATGGCCAATACGTCTGGTGAGGGCTGGTTGAGGCACATATGCGGTACCTATAATGGCATGCCTTCGGGCGACCTCATGTTCCTGTCAAATTTGGCAGGGGTGTAGGCGGAGGGGAGGCTTACCTGTGAGCAACCGGGCTACTTGCGGGCGCTAACAGCCTCTGGGTTTCGGTGAGATCCGATGGGTTCCTCACTGCATAAACTTTCCACAGCTGGACTATGTCCTTGCTTAACAGGCAGCCATTCGCGTGAGCATTGGGTAGGCTAAAGTCGCCTGAAGTGCTAGCTCACGGCATTTTTTCACACGACTGATTTGGGTTGTTGTCAGTCCTCATGGTGTTTACCCATTGTAATGAAATGAAACCATCTTCACATCAGCTTAATTCTCCCACATAAATTCAGGAGTTTTTAATTGGATTTAACAGAAACCGCACTCTTCCAACATAAAGCTTAGAACTCATACTATGCACCGACTCAAGAAATGGGCTCATTTTGCTAGCCATTCTTATCGATAACAGAGGAATGCTGCCACACTGAATTGGTTCTGCATTTTGAGGGCGTTTCTAGAATGCTGTTGGGGTAGGACACGGGAACAGGTTCGCCCCGCCCCGACCCACCGTAATACAACTTGCCATGCGTTGAGTTCCAGGGGGATTAGATGTGGGCTGAAGGTTAGGGCTAGGGTTGAGGTTAAAGTTAAGGTCAGGTCAGGGTTCGCTTCGAGGTAGGTTAAGGATCGACGTTAGGGTTGGGGTTAAGTTACGGTTAGGGTTAAGTTTAGGGTTATTGTTAAGTTTTTAGTGATACTGATAGTTATGGTTGTGTAACGGAAATAGACGATGAATAATCGAAACCTAAGTTCGCCGAAGTTGACTTCGTGAATGTTTACATGGTGTCATCACTGAATTGAAACAGTTCCAATTTTCGGTGTTGTTAAATAAAAAAACACTCACACAAGTTTATTACTGAGTTGTTTATAATAAGAAGTCACAAATTTTCAAAACTGAATTTTTAAAACTAAATCTCTCCAAGTTTATCCGAATACAAGGTGATTTCTCATATCTTCATTTACCTCATTTTCGTGAACGCAAGATCAAATTTTCCGTTTGCTGAAGGATATAATTAAAAATAATTCTAGCTCATATTAATATTCATTTACATTAAAACACACATTAACCAGAAGATTTGGTCCGGAAGGTTCATTAACGTTGGAAAACACCTGAAAATCAAGAAACGTCGGATGGGCCCCATTTTGCCAGTTTTGCGTTAAATAATCAGATCTGAAATGAACTATGCCTTAGTAAACAGCATTTTTCGCCTGAAATCATTACACAAACACAATATAACATATTCAAATATGTGCCATACTACCATCTCCGATTTCTAGGATTACATTTACTCAGTTAGGCAATCAACTGTATATATGGCATAACGACCTCAATATAAAAACGAAGTGGGCTAAATTTAGTGTCTTCCAACGGATTAAATCGATTGGCTTTCCCTCTTACTGTTTGTCAGGATTGACTGGCTAGTTCTTAGGGAAGCGTTTATGCCAGCTCTCGTTCAGAAGGAATCCCGTAGCCTTTTCTTGAAGTCTGGTTCGTACGCGTATAGGAATAAACACTTGTGGGAACATGTCATGCATGGATTCAACCACAGTTGCCTTGGCCTTACCGTGCCACCGGAGTGCAAGGTGGATTTGAAGTAGACGCAACGCAAATCTACCTCGGGATAATTAGTTTATGAGCAAGGCACCGATGTGCCAGTTGGAATATGATGGTACTCGTCGCCCGAGATGGGCGAACTATTGCAATCTCTCGATGCCAGTTCAGTAAAAGCTCAGAAGACCCTGTAAAGCTAGTTTTAGGTCTGTTTAATTGTCCTCGCTTTAGTTTTTATGAACCTCCCTGTGTCGTGTACTTCGCATATATAGCTCTAGCTGCAGTAATTCCCCTTCCCAGATATTTCAGGAGGTTTTCCCTGTTAACTCTAGCATTTGCTCTGTTTTGTCCTTTTTATTTTCTACGTGCTGTCTTTGGTTTGCCATCATCTCGCCTCAGCCACTTTCATAGGCCTTTCTGCAATTAATTCTTAGTGTTATGATTGTATGGCTCTCACCAATCTTGTTACGGAACATGCTCGTGCCTTGGGGCTCAATCTAGAACCCTCGCAGGCAGTCACACAATTAATAGTGGTATAAGCAGATAAGGTGGTATCTACTGTCTGCTAAGGCTCTATATTGAGGCCCAAGGCACAACGGGAGGAGTGTATTCCGTAACAAGATCTGTGAGCGCAAAACTATCATAATAAATATTCCCGATTACAACCGTCAGGAAATGGTCCCGTGGCTCAATGCTAGATTGTTACACTCCATGACCAAAAATCCCGTCTTCGAATCTCAGGTAATCCATACCCGGGCTGGGTATGACTGGCTGATAACTGCTAATAAGCCAGAAGAGGCCATTTCGGTATAGTTCGTAGTGTTGCATAAGTGACAGCGAGCATCCTCTGAAGATAGTAAAATTGCAGTCTTAGTAATATATCTTTCGGTCTTAAGCTCCATCGGAGAACATGTCCAGCCATTTTAACTGCAATTTTTTAATCTTCTCCCGCAATAGCGCCTGGTGGATATAGATCGCAAGTGAAGACCGGCATGGGACAAGGCGCATTGTATCAGAAACTGTTACACGCTTTCATTTTTGCTCACTAGCATTCGATCAGTTAGTGAAGATCGACTGGAATGATGTAAATGGGCTTAGGTTACGTTTACAACAGACTTCCTTGGACAACTTTAAAGGTTCTTTTGATAATACCAGGAACTCCATCCCCCAGGACCTTACACTAAATTCCAAGTAGATTATGACTAAAGGCGAATATGAGTTTTGGGTAACGCTTAATCTTACGGTTAGGGTTAGAAAATGGAATCGGCGTCCCTCCTTGAATTTAACTCAAGGCCGTCTGAACTACTGGTGTGGGTTCCTATTTTCGTTCTGTTCGATGACCATCTGAAATATTTGGCTACTAACAGGGTAAACCACCTGACTTTGCTTACGCCCCAAGCATTTCAGTGGCTGAGTGATTATTCGTTAGCGTGACGCATTGTTACAAAGCTTAGGGCAGCCATCTCAGATGCAAACATAAAAGCCACCACCAAGGCGAACAACGAGACCCACAAAGTTCAAGTACTACGGTCTAATAAAGAAAGCACCCAAACGCCACTGTCCAGCCCACGCTGTTAACGGACATTCGAGGAGCGGATCAGCCTCATGGGACCTCTCAGGACCCTCAGTACGGCCACCCCACCATAGCCACCACCAACATCACCAATAAGGACACTCCTACAATGCTTAAAAAAACTTCCCTATTGCATCTGTTACCAGCAATGTGAAGTCAGCTCCAAGCTCTCTCCATTGCCATTGCATTTTCTCATCGCATATCGGTCAGACCGCGAACAAGAGAATCTCTAGCGCTGAAAGCGACGAACTAGTGTCTGAAGTCCCAGCATACACCTGTCACACATGCCATATCTACCAATGGGTCCCTATCAATGCAGGCGTTGTATGCTTTCTAATGGTTATATGACCATCCATGACAGCGAAATTCACTTGAACGTTACCACAGTCAACCCACTTCCCACAACTGAGTACTACTCTAGCACCAGCACCGATAACTCCAACACCTGTGGAATCAGTATCCAAAGTTTCCTTTTGTCATTAGCACCACCGCCTATTCGAATCAAGCAGTGGTCTGTTCAGACACGTATAAAATGATCACATTAATTCTGATGCACCAGTATAAGGAGCCCTGGCATACACCGATCGTTCTTCTCTCACCTACCCACACTGTCCCAGGACATTCGGCCGTCGCATGGGCCTTTTCGGCATAGGCGTCTCCACAAAAACCTTCGGCAAATAAACTCTAACTCAGATATAATTGCCACACCACGCCTACTTGTCCACATACGTATCTCTAGACTACATAGGAACTAGCTTCAAAACACTCCCACACACCCCACCCCGATAGTACTATGGCTCTGTTCAGCAGCAAGCACATGGTCGACACCGGCATGACTGGCAAAACGTCACGGGCTTTTGAAATTAAGCCATCATGTTCTTCTGCTCTCTATTCACAGGAAACTTTCCTTGTATGTTCATCGGGTGGCCTATTTTGCTCATTATATAGGAATTTTCACCCTTCGTTGTTTGTATTAAACCATAATAATACCGTCATCTGCTAGAACCGTTTTGAAGAAAGTAAAATCTGACCAAATTATTGCCACACATTATTTAAGGAATATTAATGATTTCAAAAGTTGTAGTTTTCAGCCATTATGTGTCGTTTTTCTTCTGCCTGTGTTATCTATTTTGCATACCCATTTTTATCCAAGGTCAATGGAGGAACTTTTACTGAAAATTTAGGACTGATACTTCCAAAAGGAAACCCATCTCTCTCTACCTTTTCCGTATAGGCAAAGTTCACGGACGCGGAAGACATATCTTTGTGGAGCAGCCTGGCGTAGGGACAACGTTGTGTGTCTAGCGCAGTCATGCTGGGGTGTTTAGCTTTGTCAACCTCTGTGCTCATTCCCGTCATCAGATGGGTGAGAGAGTGGTACAGTCGACTGGTTCATGAAAGAGAAAGTGAGATTGAAACTGGGGAATTTGTCCGCACGGGAACTTAGCACGTTCTTTACCAGAGGCGCCTTAATCTGTCACGACACATACGAAGCATTCCGGGTTCGAAAGTTACCACCTGAGAGAATAGGTCAGTCGCCAGGAGAGTATTTTGGAGTGAAAAAAATTGGCATATTTGAATAATTCTTTTAACCTTATTTTGAAAAACTCGGTGGCCTCGGTAGGATTCGATCCCACACCAGCAAGGGGAAGGCTTTAGTACAGAGATCGGCAAACTCTGGCCTTTAGGCCAGATATGGTCAAGCTAGTATTCCAGTTCGGCCTAACGCACCCTAGTTAATTATTGTTGGATCTGGCCTAATTGAAGTGTCGCGGATTTGTTCCCCTTAATTACTGCTGGTTGCAACGCAAGTTGTGGCTTATGTTTATTTTTAGAACTGGTGTCAGGCGCTTGTATGAAACAGAAGCGCCTGACCGGGGAGGGATGATAACTGTTGTGTTGTAAACAAGTTCACTCTCTGGTCTCGTTCTCATTCGCAAGAGTTCAAGATTGTCAGCACTCCTTTTGACATTCCCTATGACGACGCCCCCTGTGATGTGCAATTGGAGTTAATTGAGCTGCAGGCTTCGGACGTTCTCTTGTCTATGTTTACTCTTTGCACTTCGCTCATTGACTTCTACCGTCAGATACCACATGCTCAGTTTCCAATGTTGTTAGCCCGTGCCAAGCGTGTGGTCGCAATGCTTGGCAGCACTTATTCGTGCGAACAGCTGTTCTCAAAAATGAAGCTCTGTAAGAACAAGCTGTGCTCTTAGCTCACTGATAATCGCCTAAATGACATTCTGTTTCTGATCTCCTCATCATTAGAACCTGATATTGTATCTGTCTCTAAGAGCATGCAACATCATGTTTCCCATTGATCGTACTGTATTTTTGAAAAATAAACGTTTTCTTGGACACCTTGTTTTGTCTGGCCTAGTGTGCCTTCTTGACCTTCTGAAATGGCCTAGTAGTCCGAAAGTTTGCCGAGGCCTGCTTTAGTACAACCAACGGTCTAGCCAACTGAGCTACGAGGCCCCACCAGGAACCGTGAACTTAATCACACTTGGGTGAAGTTACCCACCCAACCTACCGCAACGCACGGAATCCATCAATTCTGATCCAGTTAACTGACTACTTAAGCAGGATTTACTAAGCAATCAAGATAGAAGACCAGATTACTACTAGGCACAAGTGGGTCAAAGGAATTATTCAAATCTACTAAAATCCTCTACTAATTAATTGCGCCTGGTAACCATCTGGTGGGTTCTAGATTAATTGTCTAGGATCTCCTGCAGGAGCAGTCAGCTAACTGTATCAGAATTGGTGGATTCCATACGTTGCAGTAGGTTGGGTGTGTAACTTGACCCAAGTGTGATTGAACTCGCAGCTCCCAGTGAGGCTCATAGCTCATTTGGCTAGAGCGTTGGTCGTACTAAAGCCTTCCCCTTGCTGGGGTGGTTTTGAATCCCAACGAGGCCACCTGGTTTTTCACAAGTGGGTCAAATCTATTTTGGAATGACTGGAGAACCAGAAGTCAGGCTGCGGGGACCCCTTCCCAATAGGACCTCAATGATATTCTCCGGGATGTGAGGTCCCAGTCAACCTTATTGTAGCCCGGTACATGTACTGAGGAGCACGTGGTGTTTGGCACGTGTGGACGCGTTGTTTCGCTTTGTCTGCCTTCGGTCGTCTTGGGAATTTTTTTCGATTTTAACAATCTTTGTGAGGGAAATGAATCGTGCGGTAGGTGTTGTGCAATTCCACTTCTGCATGGGCTAATTCACGCTGTGCTCCACCCACTCGGTTGGACACTAGGTGGGCATTTTCGCTTGCGTCAATCAAACAGTCACTTAGCGGGTGATTAATATTCTGTCAGTGAGAAAATGGGGAAGCTTACAGCTAAGCTATATAATTTAATGGTTTGTGTCCAGCTTAGACTGCAGCCCCTAAGCAGAACCTAATCGCACGTACGTCGTCCCACCATCGGAATAAACGCAACCCCTGGTATGAATTTAAATAACCCGTATGACAACGAACAGGACGTGCACTCCTGGACTGGCGCATTTCAGTCAAATGCTGTGTAACCACATAACTTGGATTCAAATTTCGTTCTTCTCGGTATGGGATTAGGGTGTGTCTGCAGGATAAAATAATGGATAAAGAAATTCTTCATCAATCTTCCCTTACCCTTGTACGCTTCAAATAAATTTTCGTTTGGTTTTGTTGAGACGGTATATTTTTTATTCTTCTGCCGCAGTCATGGTTCAATACACAAAATACCGAACAGTTAGCAAGCTTGGCAGTATTATTCGTCATCAATTATGTCTTTTCTAAACCTTTTAGACGTCTGTCCTGGAAATAGATAAAAAACGTAATCGTCATTGAATTATACTAAAAAAGACCGGAGTTTATCTCATTTTGTTTGATGGGTATTTTTAACCAAAAAAAGCATTTGGCGGATACCATTTTATTTTTTTACCTTAGATCAACTTACTATTTGCTTACTTCGACGTGCGGTATCATAAAAACAAGTTTCGAGTGCCCCTTTAATGCCTCCAATTGCTGGACGCAAAATCAGACTTTCTTTTAGAAAAATAATAAAGCTGGCAACAATTGCTTAGGTGCTCTTGGGAGGATCTACGTCCAGTCTTCAACTCGTTCACGATCGCATCAATTTTATTAAGGTCCGTATTTCAAGTTAAAACAAGTGTGCATTCAAAAATTCAACCGTATTATCTGCTGGTTTTATTTAGGTTTCTTGGCGATTATAGTCACGAAGGCTCATACTCGTGGTCCTATGGGAGGTACAACTGAAACGACAGGTAAAACAGCTAAATTAAACACTATATGCTCATTCAGCCTTCCCATTTTTCTCTCTAGGGTTTAAAATAGTTTCCTAACACACCTTGAGCAGATTGATGCGCGCGCATTTCCTGTGAAACATTTCCTAGATCCGCAATTGTTATTATTCGTCAATTTAAATGTCAGAACAGGGTTCGCATTCCCATTCGCCTGACAGGCTTCAAATACTTTCGAAATCAGTCATCTTACTTACCGGGGATATTGTAAAAGTTAAATACGAAACATTTGTAAAATTGATGCGGTTTTGGAATGAACCTTTCTGGCTAAGTAGCCGTCATTATCCAGTCAAACCCAAGCCAAGAGAATGCTGGCATTCGTTGACGAACGCTCACTCGATCCAAATCGGCAAAATAACGAGCCCGTAGCTCAATGGTTAGAGCGTTGATCAAAAGGTCGCTGTCTCTAGCCTCGGGTTGGGTATTACCTGGGGTTGGGCATGAATCGCCATTGACGGCTAATGAGCTAGAAATGGCCATTCCAGTCTCCCTCGTCTTTACCGGCATTGTTCATTTGCCTTTACTA
Source organism: Schistocephalus solidus (assembly GCA_017591395.1). Classification (NCBI taxonomy): domain Eukaryota; kingdom Metazoa; phylum Platyhelminthes; class Cestoda; order Diphyllobothriidea; family Diphyllobothriidae; genus Schistocephalus; species Schistocephalus solidus. The sequence continues at coordinate 17,098 of WEDG01002083.1, read as the reverse complement.
TAACTAACCGCTTTTCGGCTGCTGGTGGGGCTCGAGAGTGAACTCCATGACAGAACGGGACGAGTGAGTTCCGTTAGATATCGGAGAACGTTCATCAACGAATATGCGGTTTTCTAACCTCTTTAGACAAAACACACTTTAAGTCATGACTTGGAAGTAAGCCAGGTAAATAGGCAACTCCATCCTTCATCGGAACCATGGTCAGACTGTAGTTGCTCCTGCCAAGTGTAAAATTTATGGCATGTATCTCCGTGCGAGTCGATGCTATCAATTTGCGTCACCCTGTGGGAAGAAAGGAGTTGGGATCCGGTCGTGCGTGACACACACCGAAGCAGTTTTGGGTCTTGTCAGCCAGTGCGCTGGCAACCCGTCTCCGGTCGTCTTCAACTTGTCTTGTCATGGGAAGAGTCAAGTGTGCCAGATGCATCATAAGCCTTCGTCGCTACAAACAGGTCCACGCGCAAATAAAAACTAATCGCGGTTTCGGAAAATGTGGTGGCCTATATCGGCCGTGAGCATCAAGAATGTACTAAAAAAATGATCACTGATGTTTTGGAGCCAACGGCAAGTCATAGGTACATCGAGGTATAAGTAAGGAATCCTGTGCAACATCCCATCCAGTTTCAATTCCCAGCCTGTTTTAATGCTAAAGTGAAATTCAGGTGACTAGAGGTGAAAGTCTGTCAAGTCGTGGACATAGAATTCGTTCTAGTCTCAGAGCTCAATGCTGAAAGAACTTAGAATAGATTCCCTATCTCATGAAATTTCAACCGCAATTCTGAAATGATTTCGATTCAAACAAAGTACTTACGTAATTATTTCGCATTTATTATCGTACAGACTAATACCAAAATGTTTCTTTCACGATACAATACCGGCTATTGAACGATCCTCTTTCTGTACGCTCGCAAAAAAATATGCTGTAAGTAATGGCTAGTTAACTAGTATGCAATGTACTCATTGTTTCTCAATGCCCTTAATAATAAAAAAATATATTATAGAAAACACGCACACACATGTTCTTGCTTTTACTCATTTGATAGCAAGTTACGTCCTCTTCAAATTTTATGCTCGAAGGAAGGGTATTTTATCGGGTTTTAAAAAATTTAGAAATTACTGGATGATTTGAAACCTACCGGCCGTTACAATAAATTCAAGGTTTCCAAATTACATTCTGTGTAAGTAAAATCATGCATTCCTCTACACTATGAGGAAGTGGTCACGCATTTATCTTAATGTTTTTCGTTAAATGTGGATCACGTTGCATACATTGTAGGCAACATTAATAAATGGACGGCTACAATGTATTATGGAAGTAAATTTCAATGTTTTTAAAAATGTCATGAGTAATAACTTTTTTTAAAACCGAAGAATATATTTTATTTAGGCATATAATTTGTAGAAGACGTAATTTGATATAAAACGAGTACAATAAATAATATTTTAGTGCATGTTTTATGTAAAATATATTTGAATTAATAGGAGCCTTTTTAACAGAGTACACTGTAAATGGTCAGTCAAAAGATCGTTCAATAGCCAGAATTCTACTGAAATATCTTGGTATTAGTCTGTACGATAATCAATACGACAACCCTTATTTAGTGATTTATTTAAATCGACTACTCTCAGGCACAAGCAGAGAGAAATAAACTGAATATGCATAAAAAATTGAGTCTAGGACTATAAGTCTTCAAGTAGACTGACATGCTCCAAGTTAGCAATTAATTTCTGAGGAAATTTCAGAATTTTGTTTGACGTTTCATGAGATAGGGAATCTACAGTAGGACAGCACACGCACAGGCGCGTCTGGATACAAGATCTCTCACTAGAATAATCTTTTTTTCCAGTGATGTAAGGGAAGACTGTTTCTAGGTCTTACGAAGACATTTGGGACGCCTTGATAGTTTGAATTTGGGTAAAAGGTTGTTGGCTAACTTGGCTATGGGTTACCAGGCATACCGACAACGTATGGCGCAAGGACCTTCTGTGAAAACTGACTGACTGATGAAGAAGCACCTTCGGATCATTTAGTTGTCCCAAATTAAAGCCTGGTTGTATAACGACCTAAAAAATTGGTTAATCATAAATAATTCAAAGATAAAATGGATATTTCTATTAGTATTCATGACTTATGCTGTGCAATTTAGCACCCATAAAACCAACATCAGCCCTCTCAGGTCGTTGTAACTGTACTTCACTGTAAAGATAAAGCCTGATTACTGAACGTGGCGGATGAGGAAACACATCCTTAACCAGAACCGAAAAATTCGACCATCGCAAACGATGATCTTCAGTGTGTGCTCCACAACATGGCGGGTGCAAGGATGGTGACTTGCGCGTGAAATAGTTAATATTTATAGTAAACTTGCACAGCATTTACCACATTCTTTCTGCCCCTTAAGAACCTTGTTCTGATTGCAAAGTGTCGTCAGAGGTGGATCGGGTGCAGCGGCTGAGAGCGCTGAACAGCCCGTCCGCTGATGCCCTTCACGCCAGGTTGTCACTCCGCTTTCACCGAAACAAGAGACGCGCTGATCCCAACTGAGTGGGATTGCCATAGGGATCACAGTAAGAAGAGCTATTACAGCCTGACTATCCGTCTACGCAGACTGATTTATCTCGTCAGTTAGCAGCCTTGTACCAGTTAAATTGACGCAACTTACAGATATGCCCATTAAAGACAACTGCAGCAAAAATGCCCTTACACAGGCAGAATATCACTTGGAAGTCCGATGCGTTTTACGTCCAGTCTACCAAGCTTCGAATGTCTCAACAATATCTTCTCGGTTGTTGGCAGCTTAAACATCTAAGGATCTCGAGGTCAACTAATGTCTCAATAAGTGATAGTAAAGGAGCAGAACCACTGTAGTTTCTTCCTTTGGCACAAACAGTAGGTTCATTTTGAGTCAAAGCTTGCGGAGTCGGGCGGATAGGAAACTTCCACTAAGCTCTTCTCTTGTGTCTGCTTGTGGATTAATCCTGCACATCCGCCCTCAGGTCGGCAGTAAATTGCTTGGAGGGCATTCCTTTACGTTACCCAGTTGGAGATAACTAATTAGTTCTGACGAAGGCGGCCCTAACCACCCCGCTGCCCCCGTCCCAGCATCTTCAAACTCACTACCCGCTCCTGTGGGCCGCAGGGTGGTGGGGGGTGAGGAAAGAGGGACGATGCTGGTCCCCACCGTATAATACGTCGTCTGCACAGAACCCGTAAACGGCTGAAAAGCTAATCTGCAGGTGCTCACGCATTCGATGCGGGAGCACGAATGGAGATGGGCACGCGTCGAGGAGGGGGGTGCGGGTTGGGGAAGAGATCACGCATCTTCCCTCTTAAGATGGCGGACGTCACTGTAACCCACCCCCCCCCCCCCCCCCTGCCCATTCCACTCAAGCCGCTGCAGCATAGGCCTCACCGCCGTTGTAAGCAGCTCTACGGCTGCAAGTCAGAGGATCTGGAGTGTGATTGGCCTAGCCCTACAAGTGCCGATTACAAATAAAGGGCTTGAGTGGCCAACGCAATTCCAGTTTTGATTCCACGCTGTCATCTGACCGAATTGGTATCAGGCATAGAGAAGACAATACACTGTAAGTTCCCTTTATCCATAACAGTAAAATTATGATGTGCTCATCGCTATGAACCGACTTACCAGAAAAGAGTTAATTTAGAACAAGGAAACTATTATTTGCAAGAATTATTTTTCTTGTATTCGGTCCTTAATTAAACCATGCTTAAAACAGGGATAGGACCCTAAATAACTAAATTCTACAACACTTAACAAAGGAAGTTAGTTAAAATGGGAGACGCTGCATAGCAGGTTTTTTAATCCTTCCCAAGATCTCAAACTTACTAATGATCAGCTAAAGGAACACAATGGCTAAATTATGTAGCTACCAGTCTTTTTCAAGACGTAAACATGTCACTTAAAAAAGGACTGCGTAAGGCTGTTAGATCCAAAGTTCATCCCTCCTGTTCTTCAGATGGAGAGCTCATGTGGACAACTGTTCACTAAATATGAGGGTACACTCTTGGATTAAGACATCTTGAAAGACATGCCTTCCGGTAAAGCACTCGCCGGTTTTTTACCTTCCTATATAATTTTTTTTACCTCAGTTTGTTCCCTTTTGTTTATCATGTTTATTAGATCTAAGCTCAAGGATGCCACAACATTCGGACGTTGTTCAACCCCTAAGAAGCCAGCAGCTGTGCCGTTCAACTATTTCTTCAGACGTGGAAAACAACATACCTTTTCATCCTCCCACTGGACTGAAATTGACCGGCAGCAGTCCGAAGAATAACGACTCAGGCTTCGATGAGAACCTCACACAAACCGGAAATTGCCATATCCAGCAGAATTATTTAACTGACATGTGTCTCCACCTCACCGATTCGGACTCTGAGAACCGAAAGCCACAGTACCAGAAAGAACCAGTCAATAACAGACGTCCAGAGCCATTCAATTTCGAGGCACCTTCCGCACCCTACGGCCCCTTACATTTCGACTTGTCCACCCCTTTTGTTGTTCCTCCACCGGCACTTCTACTCTCCACGCCAGTGTTGCAGTCCATTCAAGTTCTCAGTCCTGCTGGTCTCTTCTGGCCGCCCCTACCGCCACAACCGACCTCCGGTAGTTGGTCAGGGTTGGGAACCACAGGGCAGCCGTCAGTCACGCCCAGTTTCTACGATGCGACCAATGGAATAACCACAACTCCTCTCACGAGGGTCGCAGAGTCACCAGAGTCGCCAATTTTTCATAGTCAAAGTGAAAAGCAAAAAGTCCTCTCCACGGACTTGCTATTAAATCTAATCACTAGACTTCAAAAAAACGTGCGGGAAATGGTGCATCTGAGTTTACAGAGAGCAGAAACTGAATCCACAGTCGACAACGATTGTCGCACCGGATCTTCGCCAGAAGACGCCGAAGAGGGGTGAGGAATCTGGCCTGCAGGGCGCGAAACGACTCAGCTCCTCTAGAAATGACGTGTCACGCAAAAATTGGCTCAGGGTAGACTGGCAAGCTGAGGCTCCGCTGCCACTGGAGACAGCAGGCAGGCCGGAAACAGAGGAAGGCGAGAGATTAGCAAGGATGACAAGTAGGCGTTTCGACTCGCTTTCGCTGAGTTGGCAAGAAAACGGGCCAATTGGTGGAGCCAAGGCAGTAAAACTTAACATCAAGACGAAATCGAAAAGTATTACTCAGGCCGATGAAGCTTACATCAACAAGGTAGATTTATTTTACCGGGCTTATGAACTTCAAAAAACTTAATGGAGTATTTTTTTCCTTCTGTGCCCACTACATTGCTATGTATGCAGTTCGATCACAATTTATGCTTGGATTTATTTCTGGAAAGCAGGTAAATGATAATTTTTGAAATTTTATAGACAATAAGATAATTCTCATAATAATAAGCAGAATTACCTTACCGAAAAAGACGAGGGAGCTTTAAATGGTCAGTTTTGGCTTATTAGTCACCATCAGCCAATCATACACAACCTCAACCACTATTAACATAACAGAATTGAACCGACAGGACAACGAGCCCACGGTTCAATCGTTAGTGCCAGCTTTAAGCCTTGGGTTTGTGAAATCTGGGGTCGGGCATGGCTGGCTAATGATGGCTCGTAAATCAGAAATGCCATTCCAATCTCCCTTTTCTCTGTCAGTAACGTCATTCTGTCTATATTACCAGCCCCTGAGCTGCTGATGTTAGGCCTCGAGGTTGAGTCCCGAGGTAAAAAGGAACAAGTTGACCTCGTAACGCAATCGGTTAGTGCCTTGCTTTCGTTAATAATAAGATACTCTCTTGGAAGCTTTCACATAGTCTAATTCAGGAAAATCGTAAAACATCGTGTAATATTTTATCGCATAAAGAATCTGTTTGATTGTACATCCTACAGATGGAGCATGCTAAAAAGTCTCCAGAAAACTTCCTCTCAAAAATTTGCACATTTACTTCAAATTCAACTGACCGGGAAACCCACTTTTCTAGTGTCCCTCAAACCTCCTAACGAATAATCTCCTTGTTTTACTGTTTAGGGCAGACTCCTCAACGGAATTCACCTCCGAAAGGCCAAATTGATGTTTCTGTATGCGCGCTATCCCACATCCTCCTACCTTAAATCCTATTTTCCTGAGGTATCCTTCACTCGGTATAATACTGCACAGCTAGTCAAGTGGTTCAGCAACTTCCGGTAAGCCCAAGAAAAACAATTATCCTCGTGATCGTTTTCATCGTCGTCGCCTCTGCTGTTGTGAGAACGCGGTTGTGTGCAGCTGACACGCTTGTGAAGATGACGTGACACCAACCAGCCAGTCCTTTACTTGTAGTCTTCGGGTTTTCTCAAATTCCCTCTGTTTCTGAGCCATATCTTTATTTATGCTTCGGGTTAAGGGACCGAATACCCTAGTTGGACGCATGAGGCTAACTGCGGTCATTTTTAATACATTTCAGGGAGTTCTTCTATATTCACATCGAAAGATATGTCCGGGGACTTATAGCCTCAGGAGTGAAGTCGGCGGACAGTATTCACATCACGCCAATCCATGAACTATGCCGAACCCTGCTTCTCCATTACAACCGTGGCCTTGACATGAAAGTGAGCAACTAAGCTGCAGTTCAACGCAATCAGAATAAGACGCACATAAAGAATATTTTTATAATTGAGATTTTCAACCATTTTTTTCTTCCTAGATGCCACTTGAATTTCCCGTTGCGGTAGAACAGGCTACAAAGCAGTTATTTGCCGCCATCCGAAGTGGGGCAGACGCTAAGCCTTCATGGAAGAAGAATATATATAAGAACGTCGCTCAGTTTGATCAGCCCATACCTGAATCATTCCGGTGCGAAAATTCATTTAAAATGAGGCCCTGATATACTGTTGTATTTTGGCCTGTATTTGCACCAAATCATTCATTTAAAAACGCAAAAACCTGCCTTTTTTGGATCTTTTCCAGGCACACTCATTGAATTTAGCCTCTTTTGGAACGCGATATCCTTGTACAGAAGATAACCTGGACAACTTAATAAGTACATTTACAGAGGGCGAACTGAAAGCGCAAATTCAATGGTGAAATTTACATTGTGCTAGTTTAGATCCCGTGAATTGGCTCCGCCAATTTGAACCCCAAATGAACGCAGAGTTTCGATGTTTTAATATCCAGCTTCATAAGTTGTGGCTTGGTACCTTTGCTTTCTTTGGCCTCTGTGTAAATCAACTTCATCATTAGAAAGTTATTTTTAATTCAGCGAACACAAGGTTATGCTGGTCTGTTGACGGGTAGGTAAATAGAAGACCGAAAATGTCCGATGTTTACCATTATCGCTTGTTGCCAATACGCCATGGCGTTTCCTCACTGTGTGACTACTTAGACCTAGAAAGTAACCTCTCGACTCTCCACCAGCGATCAACGCTTTATAATTCTCTGATGCTGGGAGGGCTTTTTACATCACGCAACAATTCCCACAAATTGGGCCAATACTATGGTCCCGTGCATGCACGCTAAAAACCTACAGTTTGACTGCCTGTTGGTTTCAAATTTCGAGAAGGTTCTTTGCTCGAAATTGGAGAGGCACATCGTTCAAGTCCTGGGCAGCTCAGCCGCGGACGTTTCTGAGCGGATATACACTCTGCAGTTGACTACAATCTTGTAAGTTAACTTTGCCCATTTGTCATAAGCAATGTCACTTGACAAGGCAAAAATCACTATACAGATCTTTAACATGAAGGATTCAGGAGGATACAGAAAAGAATGTGATGGATATTGGAGTAAACGTGAAACAACCTTATGACGATAACTTGATAGGTAAAAACAAGGATAATTTATTTGGATGGATAAATTTTAACGGATAACTAATTTTTCTTGGTGGGAACTAAACTTTCAGTCCCAAATCGCTTAATTAAACACTGGATGGGAAAACCGAGTTTCGATCTATATGCGTGTTATAATTGCAGATTATGCCTGTCAGTCGTAAAAAAGCACAGATAAAGTAAACAGTGGTGGACTTGATTAATTCACTGCACAATAGGATTGCTAACCTGGATTTAGGAATTCAGCTTCGAAATACGGGTAAGGGATAAAATACTAGAGCGCTAGCTGTACTAAAGCCTTCCCCTTGCTGGCGTGGGTTCGAATCCCACCGAGGCCACCGAGTTTTTCACAAGTGGGTCAAAGGAAAAGGTTGCGTGTTTACTAGGCTGCGGAAAATCGAAGCATTGCTTAAATGGCCAACTAAACAATTCAATCCAGTGAAGGGAGCACGACATTTCGGCCGTCCTTGCCAACAATTTACAGCGTATGCCGCGTAGCAGGGTGGATGCAGGGGAGGCAGGTTGGATCCCACCGCGTGGGAGTGAGTTAGAGGCCACATTAAGTAAGAGCCATTGCAGCCTGGCTCTCAGTTAATCAGTCGACCGTTCGACACACAAACGATATTTCGACCGTTGATTTCAACGATGTCCACCGTATGCTCCACGGAAGGGTGGTGCAGGGACGGTGACTTGGGCGTGAATTAGTTTTAATTGATAGTAACCTTGCGCTGCAGCTACCGCACTCTCTCCACCTTCCCCATCTGAAGCCAGTGTCAAGACAGAGTCAAGAAGACCGGAGGGGTGAGAGGACGCAGGTGGCTGGCGTGGCAGGAGCCGCCCCTGGGCGTGCCACCACACCTGGCTCGGATCCCACGGAGTGGGAGTGCCATAAATACCACATTAAGAAGGAGCCATTGCAGCCTGACTCTCAGTCCGCCAGTCAGCCACTCCACACAAAACACACATTGGGCTGACCACACGGTCCGAGTTTTCCCTTCAGTTGGCAACCTTGCAAGCCACGGCTTTTAGCGCACCGTGATAGTTTCAAGTGCGGCAGATTTTTTATAGTGAGGAACATACGCTGAGCTGTCGACCACACTCTCTCCCCCATCCCCACAATAATATCGATGTCTGAGACGGTCAGTTGTCTGATGCGGAAGTGGGCGCAGCTGCTGGTGACCTCGTCTACATGTACTACGTACACGACCTGGCCCCACAAACACAAGACCCGGATTTCATAACACAGGGAGTTGAAAGGCTTATATCTCACATGTGTGAGATAGCCAGAAGTCACGTTAAGAAGGAACCATCGCAGCCTGACTCACAGATCACCAGTCAACCACTCCAAACAACACACATTGGACTAACTGCGAGGTCTGAGTGTAATTGTCAGTTGGAAAACTTCCAACCGCGGTGCTTAACGTTACCGCACTCTCTTCTCCTCCTCCACCTGAGCCAAGGCTCAGGACCCAGGCAAGAAGACCGGAGATGGAAGAGGACACAGGTGGCTGGTCCGATCGGAGCCCCCCCTCGGCATACCACCACACCTGGCTCGTATCACACGGAGTGGGAGTGCCATAAAGGCCACATTAAGAAGGAGCCATTGCAGCCTGACTCTCAGTCCACCAGTCAGCCACTTCACACAAAACACACTTTGTGCTGACCATGCAGTCCGAGTTATCCCGTCATTTGGCAACCCTCCAAGCCACGGCTTTTAGCGCACCGGGACAGTTTCAAGCGCGTAAGATTGTTTATAGTGAGGAAAATGCGCTGAGCTGTTGACCTCACTCTCTCCTCCACCCCCACCATCAGACCACTGTCCGAGGTGGTCAGTTGCCTGATGTGGGAGTGGGCACATTGGCTAACGGATCGGCGTACCCGTCTTCGCGCGCCACAGCACGACCTGGTCCCCATATCGCGCACACCAGGATTTACTTACTCAGTGGAGATGGAGGAGCCATAGCCGTCTGACTCCCAGTCCACTAGTCAGCCACTCGACACACACAGAACATACACTTGGCCGACGGCGTGGTATGGTGTAAGCGTCAGATTGGCAGCCTTCCAAGCCATGGTTTCTAGGAAACCATGATTTTATCAGGTGCCACACCGGGAGAATTGTTGTTTTTTTGAGTTTTACAACCGCGTATTTTGCGATCTGCGAGCCGTGGCCAGCTGCAGAAGACGTGATAACCAGCATTTGTTTAAGGCACATTTTCCAGCCCCTTCCTCCGCGATGTGGCAAGCAGTGCTGTCCCTAAATAGGGCTGCTCGGACATCCCAGACGGCTGCTGAACTCTAATATGGGTCACGGTTTTGTTTCAGTGGGAAAACGACCCGAGTTAGCCTGGGCCGCCTACGGGTTTGCTGTCTTTTTGAGAGGGGGGGAGGCGGGAATTTCGGGAGTCAGACATACCGGGTGTGGAGGCACACACAACACCGGAGACCCTCACCTGGTTTAGCCCGCCGGTCGTGACGGTTGCCCGTGGTGTGGCCACTGGGAAGAACCCAACTTAGAGGAGCCACAGGTGAGAGTTGAGTACCAGTTAGAGGCGGCCACAGGAGCATTCACCACCTGCACAAGAAAAATGGAGCGACCAAATGCTATCTGTGTGGTGCTACCACTAACTAGTACCCCTACACCCCCAGAATCCCAACAACACACACTAGAAGAGATCACGGGGAGGGGGAGATTTTTGAATTGGCTAGCAATACGCATCTTACCAGATGACAGTCTCCCGAGCCATCTTGATTTCTCTAAATAATTTAATTGACACTAAATTCCACTCGCTTTGCCATCCTGGCTTTCCCTCAGATCTCATTCCAACCGAATATCTCGGAGATCAACTGGGTTGCTAAGCAACTTCATAATTCCCTAATCCCCACTGCTAGCATTGCTGCAGTATGAAACAAGCAGATTAAAGAGGCTATTTGTTGTTAGTTCGACTGTCGATTTCGACGATGTCCACTGGGTTGCGGAAAAACGAAGCATTGCTTAAATGGCCAACTAAACAATTCAATCCAGTGAAGGGAGCACGACATTTCAGCCGTCCTTGCCAACAATTTACAGCGTATGCCGCGTAGCAGGGTGAATGCAGGGACGGTGATAATTGTGCGCAAATTAGTTCATACTGATAGTAGACTTGTATATCACATAGCGCACCATCTCTACCCTCACCAAACTGAACTAGGTTTCACTCAATGGTCAAGAAAACTGGAGGCGGGATCGGGTTCAGACGATCGACACGAAGTGAAACCGCACCGAGGCATGCCAACAAGCTCCTTATTTCGTACTCACACGATCGGGATTTCATACAAAAACAAGGGGAGGCAGGTTGGATCCCGCTGCGTGGGAGTGAGATAGAGGCCACATTAAGAGGGAGCCATTGCAGTCTGGCTCTCAGTTCATCAGTCGACTGTTCAACACACAAACGATGGTTCGACCGTTGATTTCGACGATGTCCACCGTATGCTCCAGGGAAGGGTGGTGCAGGGGTCAGTGACTGGGGCGTGAATTAGTTTTAAGTGATAGTAGCCTTGCGCTGCAGTTACCGCACTCTTTGCTCCTCCCCCACCTGAGCACGAAGACAATACAGAGTCAAGAAGACCGGAGGCGGGAGCGGACGCAGGTGGCTGGCGCGACCGGGTCCCCTAAGTCTTAGCCGCCCCTAGACGTGCCACCACACCTCCCATGTTCGGCATTTGTTAGCGGAGCGCAACCCGAATAACGCATGCCGTGTCCTGATGTGGTCCAACACATCTACCATGGCCCAATAGAAAGCACGATACACACACACATGCCAATTAGAAAGCACGATACACACACCCACATATACCCACATAACCATGACAGTTCGACCATCGATTTCGACGAGTTCAACCATATGCTCCACACCAGGTGGAGCAGGGATGGTGACTTGCACGTGAATTAGTTTTAAGTGATAGTAGACTTGCGCTGCAGCTACCGCAATCTCTCCTCATCCCTCATCTAGACCCGGTTTCAAGACAGAGTCAAGAAGACCGGAGATGGGAAAGGGCACATGTGGCTGACGCGGCCGGAGCCGCCCCTGGGTGTACCACCACAACTGTCTCGGATACCACGGAGTGGGAGTGTCATAAAGGCCACATTAAGGAAGGAGCCATTGCAGCCTGACTCTCAGTCCGCCAGTCAGCAAGTTTAGCTCACTGCCTCGCCACCAGCTGTGACCGAAGGCATAAATTTCTAAACAGCAGAAGCCATCTTTCATTTAACGGCTACAATACGGTTACGGTGAATTCAACAACGTCAGAGCAATCGGTCAAAAACTGCAGCCAAAGATGCAGGAGCAATGGTGCGAAGGTCGCACTAGAGTACATAGGGGATGACGCACGACAACATTTTGGACAAGGTTTGGATTTGTTACTCAGTTAAATCTAGGTGATAATCAAGAAATCTGTCATGTATGAAGAGGGTGGTAATCAGACGTCTTCTCGGTCGACCTTCAAATTTAGCTCCCAAACCGCATGCAGCTTCGCGAGACCACCTTAAAGAGGAAGAACCTCATCAAGCAACCATGCGCGAAGTCCATTATCCATATGTAGTCATCCGTCGGAGAGGCACATGGGGCTACTAGACACAACGGCTGTTTTTGGGGGTATTCGTCTAGCTACGGTCAGTCAGAAACCAATTGAAACACTTCGTAGCACGCACCAACCCTCATAGACACACCAAAAGCTGGTTACAAATGGTAGCAGGCACTTCGTAAGTTCAGACACAAAAGATAGCTAGCTCGATGCTCGTCTCTTCCGCTGAAATTAGTCGCACTCGTGCTAAAATTTGAGGTGGGTTGAAATATGGTCGCGCTGCCTAGCATGGCCACTGAATGATTTAGTTTCAAATACATGTCTACTAAAAGGTTTTCAGTAAACATATTTACCTGATTTTTGGGTGAATTGTTCCTCGGTCGGTTACTTGGTTTCAGTGACTCATTGCATGGCACACCTCACGAATATATTTAGTTAACAGTGAACGACTTATCTGCAATTGAAGGGGTTGGTGAAGAGAGATAACATGGGTATAGGTGACTGCACAGTTTTACCCCTCCTTTCCCAGTTAGTGTTCCCTCCAAAAATCCTATATGCCCATATTGGAAGTGGCCTGGTTTACCCATAAATTTTGGCAGAAATACAGTGCAGCCCTACCTAAAATATTAACGATGTAGAATAGTTGGTCAATTGAGCAAAAATATAAGAAGATAACATAGAGAATCAGGGGTAGACCTGCATCAGAATACTCATAACCCTCATTGGTGTTATTGGGAGTAGCTTTAAATTTCATTGTCCCTTGCATTTAACAGCCACTTTCATAGTCTTTGCCCCCAACTGCCTGTGGGAGCTTTGCCGGTTATCTTCCTAAAAATTCAAACAAGACTTATTAAAAGTTGGTTTTTGAAAGTGACCAGTGATCATCTATAAATGATAAAAACCTCAGACTTATAGACACATATGGTAAACGAATGTAATTGGCCATTTCTGGTGAAATGTTTGAGTGTATAATCTCCGCGCATTTAAATAAAATTGAGTTTAAAATTTGGAAATTATTGAAATATGCTCACTTTACTTTCATATAGCAGCTTCTAGAAGACAACTGCACTTTTCTCGATGCACACGCAGTTGTTTTCCTCAACAAAGGATTAAAAAATCGCTGAAACCGTATTTTAGAAAGTTTCCAGTGGATTTCTTTTTTGAATTTACGCGCGAAATATGTAATCGGAAGACAACGTTCTGAATCTTTTGATCTCAGACAGGATTCACTGATGACGTTACAAGATTTATATGTGTTCACCGCATCCAACCATCCCGTTAAAGGTCAGCGGTTTCACATTTTTTTTCTAGATACCCTTTAAAGGATATACTAATGAATTTATAAATTTTCATATGAGTGCCTATGATATGAGAAGACTATAACCCCTGAACTCTGAACACCCTCAGCTTTCTCCCCCATGCTTACTTTTTATTGATGTTAAAAAATCTTGTTACTCTACCCTTCCTTATATTACTGCATAGACGTAATTATGAAATAAATCGGAAGTTTATGATTGCCAAACTTGACGTCTTCAGAACGATCGTAGTCTAGCATCTGTGAAAAAAATCAGAACAGAAAATATCGATCACCTTGGCTGGGCTGATTAATGTTTTGCAATTACTAATATTGGGACTAGAAATACCTTGAACAATACTAGAAGGACGTAAACAATGGTTTTCCAGTGTGGGTTAAAGAGGGTAATTCCGCTGTTGTCACGTGTTTGCGGTCATAACTAAGTCTGAAAGTAACTAAAATTCGGAATGAATCAACCACATTCAGTCAGGAAGCCTCAAATTCCTTATGAGTATAAACTTCACGAAATTTATTGTAAATGTGAGTTTCATTCAAAATTTGATGAGAATGTATCAAAACAGTTATTTCTTGCCACTCGCTGTGCCACGATGATAACCACCTCCTGTGAAACAGTATGGTAGGTGTAAGGACGGTTACTGGCGTGCGAAATAGTTTGCAGTGATAGTAGACTTGCACAGCAACTACCGCATTCTCTCCTTGCTCATCTTCCTTGGCCTGCTGTCAAAGCCGAGTCAGAGGTGACAGAGATGGATCGGGTGCAGCCCATCTGTGCGTGCCACACACACGCCTGGTCTGTGCGCGATGGACCCAGTTTTCATCGAAATAAGAAAGAAGCTGCTCGGATCCAACCTGAGTGGGAGTGTCATAGAGGCCACAGTATGCGGGGACAAGTAAAGCCTGGCTCAGGTTAACCCGTCAGGTTGTAGGCTTTCAAGCTACGGCTTTTAGCGCACTATGTCAGCATAAGAACGCGTCAGATTGTTTGTACAAGAGTAGGTAAGCTAGGTACAATGGAGGTAGAGTCTTAGACGTCTTCTTTGCTGTCTGTGCCGGATATAATGCGTCAGTCAATTTTCCAAGTTAGTTAATTAACTGATGTCAACATCAGTCGCACATAGCTAACAGAACTGCAGGAACCTGCCTACGCGAGCCACCCATGACATGGTCGCACACCACGCCAGGTTTTCATGCAAAAGGGTAGGAGGTTTAGATCTCACATGTTTGGGTGTATCGTAGAGGCCCTCATGCAGCTCATTCAACACTGAACTTGGTCCTGTCAGGTCTCCGGGTTGATTTACAATTGTTTAAGTGAGATATTCAGGATGTCGTTTGCGCTCGTTGTTGCCAAACACCCCTAGCGACGTCACTGTAGAAGCGTCGGTTAGGTTGGCCGTCGTACTCCAGTGGCGCGGTTGAATGGGCTTCAGCGTGGCATTGCTGCCAAGGCTTACGGTTCGTTCGAAGACTTGTGTGCCTGGAAACTTGTCTTTCCCATAATACCTGAGGTGGAATTGATCGAGCTTCCTCGTCTGTTTCTCATAGATTCTCAGGCTGCCTTCCCGTGCAGCAACGTCGTCAAGATGACGCCTCTGTAAATCTAAAATGTATTAGGTAGATGGAGATCGATTCGATTTCAAACGGAGTCCTAAATGCAGCCAAAAGCCTGACTGGATTTTGAGATCCGATGTGCAACCGTATCCTCGATTTTGGTGTTTCCTAAGAGGGCACCATCTCAGTGAAGAAATTTTTCAAATGCTTTGGATTGAGATCCGTTTATACGGATGCAAGGCTCGTTCTATTCACTTTTGGGTGTCGGCCGGTATTTTCTCAGTGTATTATTGTGTTGATGGTCAGCCTGAATTGTGCACATGTGGTGGCTAAGAGTTTCATGCTCTGTTGCATATCCGCTTTTGCCACTGTGTTGGGCGCACAGTCGTCCACGAAGCGCAGGCCACGGACAGTTGTCGCGGCCAACCACGATGGTGCCTGCATGCGTCAGATATTGAGAATTCGACCGCCTGGGCGCTCTTCCCGGTAGGCGTACATCAACATTACAGATAACATGAGAGTGGGAAAGAGTTCAAAGTCCGGCATAACCCCATTAGTCCCTGCGAATGTTTCATCGGGCTTCGGAGGCGTATGAAGTTAGTATGGGAGCTTTTCGCATTTGGTTGCACTTTTCTTTCAGTTCGACAGTGCTGCAATTCACACGAAATTTGTAGTGACAATCCAGGTGGATTCATTTTTCCAAGTTAATGTTCAGGCGATTGCAGAGGACGCAGGCGAAAATTTTCGAACAATGCCACGGTGGTTGCTATGGCTTCATTTAACCAGTCCTGATGGTTGTGGCGTGCGCTTTCCAAAAAACATACATAGTAAACGAATGGATTACGCTCCGTAGCTGGTATCACAGAGTCTCTCTGGTGACGTGAGCATCCGGAGACTGCAGTTCTTCCCGGGGTGGCACAGTTGATTGTTGAAATCTACACCAAATCTACACCAAATGCACATCATTAAGCGGAATAATTTTGAACTCTACTTGCTGTTACCATTTTATTCAAAGTTTCCAAACTACTACCAAATCTACATCATTTAGCGGAATAATTTTGAACCCTAACGGCCGTTACCATTGAATTCAAGGTTTCCAAACTACAGGTTATATACATTCTATCTAGGTAAATTCACGCATTTTTCTTCGTAATGAGGAAGTTTTACACACAGTTTTCATAAAAGTTTGCGATGGATGTTAATCATATTGTACATTTTATATGGATGGTAAATAAATCAATGGATATGTTGTATTTTAAATGAAACATTTCACGGTTTTAAAAACCTCATAACTAGAAAAATTTTTAAAACCAAATAGTAGCATTTCTTTAAGTATAACATTTAAATATGACATAATATTCTAACAAACGCGTGCATGAAACAAAGGTTTTCTACGAAAAAGTTTGACTTTATAAAGCCATCAAAAATGAATGGTGATAATGCAAACTAATTGAGTAAACATTTTTTGTGGGCCGTCAGAAAGAAACTCGATAAAAAGCCAGTATCCTGACACGTCAAAAAAATAATTTGAAAGTAGGTTGTACGATAATCAATAGTACAAGCCTAATTAAGTAATTCGTTCGAATCGAAAACACTACCAGAATCAGACGAAATTGTAAATATCTCTTTTATGTTTTAGGAGAATTAAACTGAGTAGTCCGGCAGTCCAGGGATTTACATCGGTTGCGTAATCATGGTGATTAACCACTCAGTTAGGATGGAGTCGCATTCATGTCATCAATTACGACTCCAACGAGGGAACACGAGGACAGTCAACTAAAGGGAGGCGTTCAGTTACCTACCTACCAAGTCCTCAAATAACTGCATTCTGCATATTCCATATAATCATTTTTAGGCAGCTGACGCAC